>CAUYQG010006232.1:0-87028 GCA_963574415.1 Tarsius wallacei
GGGATTAATGGTGGTGGATATCTATCTGAGGATGGGGAGACACCTCTTATCAACAAGGGTACATGAACGAAATATTTTTGTATGCCTAACCCCTAACTGTACCCCACAATAACATAATAAAATAAAATAATATAAAAAAAATAAAAATAAAAAAATAAAAAGATGGAAACCTTGTCATTTGTGATAGCATGGGTAAACCTAGAGAATATTTTGCTATGTGAAATAAGCCATGCACAGAAAGAAAAATACTATGTGCTCTCACAGATTTGGACTCGAAAACAGTCAAACTCATAGAAGCAGAGCGTCGACTGGGGGTTGCTAAGGACTGGGGTGGGGGGTGGGAATGGGAAACTTTTGGTCAAAGAGTACAGAATTTCAGTTAGGTATTTAAGTTCTGGAGGTCTGGTGAACAGCATAGCTCCTATAGCTAGTAATACTGTACTGTATACTTCAAATTTGCTAAGACAGTAGAAATTAACTGTTCTCACCACACACATAAAACCATAGTAATTATGTGAGGTTATACATGTATATATGTTACTTAGCTTGATTATGATAATCATTTCATAATGTATATTTTATGGTACACATACATACATGTAAATGGCATGTTCAATAAAATAAAGATTACCTTTTTTAAAAATAGTGCTGGTGCAATTGGACACACACAGGAAAAAAAACCCTCAATCTAAATCTCAAACTTAAAAAAAAAATCAACTCAAATCTGATTGTGGACTGAAATGTAAAATGTAAACCTAATAAATTTTAGGTTTAAAAACACAGAGAGTATCTTCAGGGTCTCAGGTTAGTCAAAGACTTGACACCAAAAGAATTATCTGTGAGAAAAATAATTTTCTAAATAAAACTTTATCAAAATTAAAATCTTTTCTTAGTGAAAGATCCTGTCAAGATAAAGACCCTGTCAAGAGGTTAAAAAGACAAGCTACAGAGTGGGAGAAAATATTTGTAGACCACATACCTGAAAAAGAACTAGTATCTAAAATATATAAGGAGCTTTCAAACTCAACAGTATTAATCAAACAACCCATTTTTTAAAATGGGCAAAGATAAAAACACATATTTCACTGAAGAGGATACAGACACAGCAAAAAAACACATGAAAAGGTTTTCAACATTATTAATCATTAGGGGAATGCAAAATAAAATCACAGTAAGATATGATTACACCTATCAAAATGGTAAAATAAAAAATAATGACAACACCAAATATTAGCAAAGATGCACAGAAACTGAATTATTCCCATGTCACTGGAAGAAATTTTAAAAATAATGACATAATCACTCTGGAAAGCAATTTGATAATTTCTTGTAATACTCATCATGTAATTACCATATGACCCAGAAACTGCACTTTTGGGTATTTATCACATGTAACTGAACACTTATGTTCAATGTAAAAACCTACAAACAAATATTTATGCAGCTTTATTCATAATTGCCAAGACCTGGAAACAACCCAGATGTTTTCAATGGATGAATGATTAAACAAACTGTAATATAAGGTATATTACCCATTAATAAAAAAGCAATGAGCTATCAGTACACATGAAAACCTGGATGAATCTCTAAGGAATTATGCTGACTGAAAAAGCAAAAGCTAAAAGGTATGATTCAATTTACATGACATGTTTGAAATGAAAACATTTTAGAAATGGAGGACAATTAATGGCTGCCAGAGGTGGCAGAGTAAGAAATGTGAAGGAGATGAGGATGGTTATAAAAGGACAACACAAGGGATACTTGTGGTAATGGAACTGTTTGGTATCATTACTGTAGTGGTGGATACAGAAAGTTACACATGATAAAATAGTATAGACCCAAAAGTCCGTACACACACTCACACACACACACACACACACACACACACACACACACACGGAGATGAGTACAAGTACAGAAAGTGAAATCTGAATAAAATTGGTCAGTTGTATCATTGTCAATACCCTGGTTGTGATATGATACTAGAGTTTTTGCAAAATGTTACAGTTGGGAAAACTGGGTAAAGGATCTTCAGAGACTGTGTTATGTTTTACAACTGCACACGAATCTATAATTACCTCAATAACAATATCAATTTAATAAAGGTATTATATAATATCATAATGAAACTTGAATCCTAGTCAAGGAGTTTGAATACTTTTCAGTAGGCAGTTGGGAGCCATAGAAGTTGGTTGAGTATGGATGATTTGATTAGAGTTGTAGATTCAAGGAATCGATGTAAGGATAGTGAGTATTATGGAATAAAGGAGAAGTCATTAAAGGGAGGAACTCAGAAAACTACAATCAGAGCTCAAATGAGAGGCAATATTGAAGCAAATATTGTACCCAACAAAGTGACCTATGGCCACTTCAGCAACCACACATCCAAAACACGTTCACTTTGTGCAAGTTCTTCTATAGTTCATACTGTATTTGAAAATCTGATCACATAACAAAGACATTTGCAAGAGTCATTTTACTACATTGAAGTCATTCTTTCATGCTGTAATTTTAACATTTTGTAAAAATGAAAACTAATTTTTAGTCTGATTTAAATAATGTTATAAATGAAAGTGAAATACGTTTTCTAATGCTGTGATAATTGGCATGGTTTTAAAAATCATTTTAAGGTGTTTAAAGATTGGAAAAATATATTAGATATCTAGTTTTAATTAATTTTAACTAAATATTTATAAAAGTTTGACTAAATAAGTTTGTAATCAATGTTTAAATGTCTGAGGAAATGTAATTTGTTAATTTTAATGTCTTTATTAGTTGTGTAAGCAGCATTTAAATTTTCAGAGAAATATTATTTAATGAATTTATGCATTTATGTAATTGTGCATAAGATAAAATACAACAGGAATGAAACTATTTTCCATGCACTAAAGATTCCAGGAGATCATCAAATTGCAGATCTGGATTCTCTCTGCAATCCCAGGCTGTCCTCTACAGGTTTATATCCTCTTTAGGTCCTCTGAGAGGTGATGGTCCCAGAGAGAGAAGAAATAATAGACTCACCTTATGGGGTTATCCATCCTGGACACTGTAAGGAAGGCAGCAAGATTGGCTGTGTAGGAGGAGCACACAATGAGCGTGAAGAGCCACCAGCTGCCCATCACGATGCGCATGGCCACAGAGTTCGCAGAAGATTCGCCACCTGCAGGAGGCAGGGAAAGCGCATTGGTCCAGGGCTTCCGCTCTCACGCCCATCACCACAGAGGTACTCTACCTAGAAGCCAGGCAGCGTATAGGCCGCCACCAGTGATGGCTGGAGCCCAGGAAAAGGGGTGACTGCTCTCTGGGTCTAGGGGATTGTACCAATTCTGGGAAGGGATCCTAAATCTACCACTTTTGGAAAAAAACGGATGACCACAAAACATGGAAAAATTAGGACTGGGCTTCTAATTATGTGAAGCTTTTCAAAACATCAAGGGTAGAGTCCAGAATATCAAAATATTTCAGTTAGAAGATTCTACCTCATAGTGGTAAGAACTAGGGCTGTAACCTTAAGTAAGTTCTTTTCCAATTTCAAATTAATGTACAATATACTCAGGAATTCTGTAAATATAAAATTACCTCTTACCCAGAGGGTTTCCTAGTTTTCTTTTAAACTTGAGAAATGATATATACCATATCACTTTTATTAATATCCAGCCCTCAATAGATGACTTTTTCCCCCCAGAATATTCAGAAATCATTGCATGTGACTTTAGTTAGAAGCTTAGCCTCTTTGAGGACAATTATTTCTCCTTGGTCCCTAAGGTGTTAGTAGAAGAAAGCTGCTCACTACCTGTTCTCATTAGATAACCTCGTAACACCTTGCCATGATGGAAACAGTGTCAAAACTCACATTAGGAACCTTGCAATTTGTTGTTTCCAGTCCAAATCACATAATTCTACAAGTCACAACTGGTTAGAAGTTCTATCCACACCTCTCAGAGATAGGAGAGTTTGTATCTCAAGAATGGCTGGAGTACTGCTTAGATAATTGCAACACAATTGTGATTTTTTTTCCCCATTAAGTCTTCACATTTATGCAAGATTCAGAGTTTTATTTGACAACCTCATGCACATAGCAATCACTCTAATGTGGGAGGGGAGAAAAGAGCAAAGCAGAACTCTAAAGTTAATTTTACCTAAAGTGGAGAATCAGGATTTGAAGTTGAGTTCCTTATTGTCATTTCATTTAATTTTTATCTGATATTACTCAGAGAAATTGGGTGCAGCATGATATTAGTTCTGTCCTAGAGTTTAAATAAAATTGCATTTAAAATGACTTTGGTAAAATGTGCCTGAGAACATTGCCAATCGATAAATTCTTCCAGACCTCCAGTGCTAGTCACACATCAGGAAACCAGGAAACTACCTTGCTGTACAAAGGCTCCGTAGACAATCCAGATGGCGCTGTTCAGAGTGGCGGAAGCCGATGACTGGGGCTGGGCAGCAGCACTCTGAGCCCTCACTGCCTGTATCCTGTTCAACACAAATATCAGCACACCAACCACAGGGATGGCGGCTGCAATGCAGGCCCACACGGCGAAATCAAATGGAGCAAAAAGAGAGAAGATGCTGATTTTCTCCTCAGGCTTCTTGATTAGAATCCCCACTGAATAGTCCATGTACCGCTTGCTGAAGTCCACAACACTCTCCCTCTCTGGAGTGATGGTAATGGCAGAGATGGCCAAGTCTGCTCTCTGAAAGGCAAAACCATCTCATCAGATGGCAGTCCTCAGCTTACTGCTGGGTTCTGCCCTGGGTCAGGGTCCACCCTCTGCCCTTTGAGTTGCTCTGTTCAAAGAAAATGGATTTGAGAGTTAAAACTCTGTGACTTTGAATATTGTAAGAAAACTCCAACACTAAGTTGTCTGTTATTATCTCAGTTACTTTACATATTTTTTTCCCCAATTCTGAAAACTCCTGGAAATCCCTTCTGGAGAAAAGAATCTAGTAAAGCATCTTCATTCCTCTATGAATTGTGATTTTTTTTTCACTTTCTTATCATTCCCCCTACCAAACTTTAGCCATCTCCCTTCTTTTTCCTCTCCTTGCCCCCAGGAAGGCCCTTCTATCTTCTTCTAGGCCAATCTGCATCCTCCATATACATCAAGGCCACAGGCACACTCTATTTCTCCATCAAGCTTCACCTCTCTAGACTCCATTAGCCTGCACTGATCTATTTTCTAAAATACTTTAGAAGCTATATGATGAGTCAAACAGCTATGTTGACCCTCATTAGCATATGGGTCACTGATTGTTTTATATGCAGAGTCTATCCCAGAGAGTAAGGTAATCCAAAATTAAAGGGGTCATCTACTTATTTCTATATTCCACCACCCTTAACTCATGGCCTGCAGACACATGGGTTAATTCTTCCTATAGTAAAGTCATGCCATAAAGAGTCTCTCTGAACAATACATACTGTGACCTCAAAATTACTTCCCCAAATGTTTGCTTTCCAAAATGAGCTTTATTTTAAAAACAGACAAAGATCGCATTTAGATGGAACTAGACTGGAAGGATGAAACCGTCCAGTTTTGTGGAGGTTAAGAGCTTCGTGCCAAATGGATGGGTAGCAGTTAATAATGGGGCCCAGAGTCCCATTGTTGTGTGGGGGTAGCAGCTTTGTATGGGAGCGGTAGTTGTTTAATGGTAGTGGCTGGGTGGTCTTTATTTGTTACTATTTTTATTGTTCTTGAAGTTACTTGGGGTTTTAGAGGGCAAGATATATACTGAGTACAAGGGTGATGAGAAAGGATAGAAAGTATAGTTTGATTAGGCCTGTTTGGTTAGAGGTAATTGTGGATGCGGCTATGTGGGTTTCAGCTGTAGATTTTGGCATTGATTTTTCGATTCAGATAAGGTCTAAGAGTGAGGATGCTGTTTTTTGGCTGGTGCTGAGACTTACAGTCATCATCCTGAGCTTGGTTCTTGGCTCTCCAAGTGAGAGGTGTCAGCAGATCCAGGTTTGTTTCGGAATGATCAATTGTGACAACTGATTCACCCTACGTCCTCAAATTGGGGAAACACACATAGCAGGATTTTTATAAGGTTTAGTATATGGGCTAGGGGAAGATATAATGGTGTCCTAAACTGAAATCCAACAACATATCCAGAGTAAAGAGAAAAAAAATATGTTGAAGGAGACCAGATCAGAACTCTCCTCTTGTCTCATTTGCATCTCTGATACTGGTCTCTCTTCTCAAAAACTCAACAGCTAGGGATAATTTTTAGGGTTAGAAAAGTTTGGATCATATTTACAGGATGAGAAGGAGATTTAGTGGAGCAGGATAGGTTTAACATTTAAGAGGGAGGGAAACTAATTTATGATACAAGGTCTGAAGGCGGAACAAAAAAATAGATTCATGATACAGGTGGGGGATCCACACGTGACAGTGGGAGAGACTCACAACAGGGAGGAAAGGCAGGGGACACTTCCCTCTGGAGATGGAGGCAGGTGACACTGCCCTCTGGAAGAGATGGGCATGTGGCACATCTCTCTAGAGGGGAGGGCAGGTTCTGGCAGTTGTGAATTTCATCAAAAGTATAAGTAGAATTTCATGCCCAGAAGTCTCAATTTCTTCTCCAATATGGAAATGCAATCTTTTCTTTGTTTGTTTGCTTTTCAATTTAGAAGGATAGAAGATTATTAGGTAGCTTAAGGAGAAATATACATGTTTTAAACAATCTCTGAGAGATATAGCCAAGTGTTCCAACAAAGGACAAGTTAAGAGACTCAGATCATGCTGAAGGCCCAGCTGATGTTTGGAGGACCATACAGAGTTTCTACATCAATCTGGACAGAGTTCTGATTTTCTCCTCTAATTGTATGCAGCAACCTATATTTCAGATTCAAGAGGGTAGATAATATAATCAATTCAAGTTTAGGTGCAACAGGAAATCATGAAAACATGGACTCACAAGGGATGAAGGGAACAGGGGATTTGTCTGATCACTCACAGAGTAGGCAGGAAAGGACGCAGTACCAGAAAGGCAGAGAAACATAAGAGAAGGATGGACCTTAAATACGTATGCTGCATGGAAAGAACCAGTCACAAAAGACCATGTCTTGTATGACTCCATTTATACAAAATGTTCACTTAAGCAACCCTATAGAGATATAAAGTAGATTAATGGCTGCCTAGGGCTGGAAATGGGAATGGCATTAACTGTAAATGAGAATGAGATATCTCAATGGAGTGATGGAAGTGTTCTAAAACTAGATTATGATGATGACTGCACAACTCAATACATTTACTAGAAATCACTGAATTGTACATCTAAAATGGGTGAATTTTATAGTATATAAATTGTATCACAATAAAGTTGTTTTTAAAAGAAAATTAAGAGAAATTGAAGGAATGACGGGCCTAGTATCTTCCTTTATAGGTCTAAAAAGCAAAGGGCCTGTGTTTCAGGAGTGAAGGTTCAAAAGAGTCATAAGGACAGCAAATTGTGGTCATGGAATGGGCTAGTGCCGGTGACATGTAAGATGCTAACAAGTTAGATGCATGGGGTGTGTGCTGGAGTGGAGCCCTGGAGTAAGGAGGTCAAAGCAATGGGAGTCCAGGGTTGTCTGTAGGGATGTAAGAAATTATCAAAATGATGGCAGCAGTAACACTGAAGAGGGAGAGCTTAAGGCAGATGCCACCATCATAAATGACTGTGAGTAAATGACCCAGTGGTCATGAGATGACAAGGACAAGGATGGAGACATGATGAGTTGACCCCATGCCGTATGTTTCAATGAAGATGCACAATCTATAGGAGGAAGAAAGCATAATGATATGAGTATGAGGAGCTGGGGAATGCCACACCATTGACACAAAGCAGTACATACATACAGACTCATTCACACAAACACATGTGTGCACACACACATTCTAGTCTATGAGAGGAGAATGATACTCAAAAACACCCCCAGTGGGAACTAAGTTTCTGCTTCTGCTCAAATGTGGGGGTGGGGGGGCAGGTTTCTTGAAAGTTGTGTTACAGAGAAGGCACAATGGATAGGCTTCAAGGGAATGAGAGCAATAGACAGGGCAGGCATACCAAGTGCCAGCCATGAGAAGACAAAAGAGCAGAAATGGGTATAGCAGGAAGTTTGAGAAAAGGAGAACCTTAGTGTGTGAAGGAGGGTGACTGACGGTGCTCCATTTAGCTGGTCCCAAAGTTCCAACTATGTAATGGGTCAAGTTTAGATATTACCCTAGAGGCAGATTATGGTGCCTCTCCCCGTGGATCTGCTGTGGGGACCTACCTTGCTGATGAGCTCCCCGATCATCCCGTTCCAGGAGGTGTTATGGAGCTGGTGACCGTACCTGCCATCAGGGGCCTGGTAAATCTCATATTTGAAGCCCAGAGCCTTGGCCAGTGCATCCAGGACATCTATAGAAAACCCTTTGTAGCGCTTGGGTTGTCCAAGGATGTTCTCAGCCACCATCACAAAAGGTTCTTCCTGAGGACAACAGAATGGATGTTCTTTAATTAAATAACAGGTTCATTAACACATATTTCTAGCATATTGTCAGACAGCAATCTGATGAATCATAACTTTAAAATATCTGTAGTTAACTAATTCAGAACTGGAGGCAGAACTTCTCTGTCCTTTCTAAAGGCAGTTTATGGACAGTCAAGGGATAGTACATAGGGCAATTAATCCAATCAGCAGGTCAATACGAAAGATTTACTTGTTCTGTGTTATATCATCCTGACTCTGCTCAAAACCCCAGCTCCCAGAATAACATGGTTTGTTTTCCTTCCTTCATTCATAATATCCATGCAGAACCAGTATTCAGTCCTTAGGAAATGCCATAATTCTATGAAGAATTCTATAAGAAATACGATGTTTCTCATTAAGAATAATAAATGGCAATCAAGCTCTGTGACATTAGATTGAGAGAAGAAGTATTATATCTTTTGGTTTGTACTAGATAATGGATCCTGATTAATGGGCCAAAGCAATACCAGAAGTCAAAGGATAGGATAAGATTCAAACCAACAGTTCTTGGGTCCAAAGTCACGCCATCCTCACACTCACACATGTTGTGCTGTATTATATGTGGGCCAGGTGGCCATCTGGAAAACATCTTGGCCTTTCTCACCATTTCCTTTCCTTCTTGTGTGAAACTGAACAAGAGACCTTTTGTCAAACAGCTCCAGAGAATATATTTCTTTAATTTAGTTTTGGTAAAAAATGGTGTAAGGCTTATCCATGGTATGTATATAGGAAATGCCGAAATGTTGCTGCCAAAGGTTTCTGAACCTGGAAGACACTACTGCCTGTTGGGACAGAGGGGACATTTGGACATGTCTGATCTAGCCAACAAGAAGCAAATCCACAATGTTTCCTACAGTTATAAAAATGTGAACAACAAAATGGAAAGAAAGATGTTTCTAAGGTCTCTTATAAATGTAGTAGTCTATGATTCCAGGACAACCATGAAGAAAAATTGCAACTACCAAATGTACTTCATTATGAACTTGTGTCATGTTGGCTCCTCACTGGTGTTGAGTGCTGGAAGAATGAAGAATGTCCTCCTCCAACATTTTCCCTGAGCCACTGGCTACCAGCATAGTTCTCCTAAGGAGATCCAGTTTATATTCAAAAACAAGTGGAGCAGCTGGGCCCCCTCTGGTGCTCAGTGGGGACTTGGATGAGAAGTCCTTCTCAAGAGCAGCTCAGGGACCTCTCATGGAATACGTCAGAGACCCTGGTGCAGAATCTTCAGTCTTCCTCTCCTTTTCGTTATTCACACAATATTTGAAAGAAAGGCATTATGAAAGCTCTAACAATTTCTCTAAATCTTCTCCCCAAACCCAGCATTAAACAGAAAGCAGCCTCTGACTAAAGAGCATGGGCAGTGAAGCTCCCAGAATATCCCCATGATCCTACCAAGACAGTCACCACTTTGAGAGTCAGTCCTTGGAGGCGGCTACCCATGGGCCTCTCTTGCAAACTGCCATTCAGGCCCTTCTCCGAGTCCCACGTTGCAAGCTGTGAAGGAAAAAAGGGATTGTGAGGGATAGATATGGCACCTGGGCTCACCTTAGGACCTTGTCTCCTAAACTGGGATCTTGAATCAGGCAGGGAGTTGGAGAGCAGCCCTCTGGGTTTCCCAGAAACCCAAAGCCATCTTAAAACCCTAAAGAAAATAGAGATGTGACAGACAAAAGTTCCACTTCCTCCCTCAATTCATCTAGATCTCTAGGACTCTCTATATCCTAAAATGAGACCAATTGATAAGATCTTATCTGTAGAACAAACGTATGTCAAATTTTATTCTGTCTATCCATGGAGGACATATTATGTGTCTCCCACAAAATATCTTCTTTCTTTAATTACTCCTTTGACTTGTTCAGGCCATAGGTTCTTGAGTTCAGTCATTGGAGCATCCATGGGTAAGATGAAGCTCAGCAGTAATGAAAGTAACAAAGAACCAAGTGTACAGCTTGTCTTGCACCCTGGTGCCTAATGCAAGCAGGTTTGAGATCTTCTTGTCTGTTTTCATGATGGTGCAAGTTCCATAATTTTCCTTGATAGGCAGGTAGAGGCTAATGGCAGAATAAATATGCCCTGGATCTGCTTGATTCTCCTAAGCCTGCAAGGTGTATCCAATAGCCAGATGCATCTTTGACAAACATTGCATGGTAGTTAAGGGGATCCCACACTGGTTCAGAACCAATACAAAAGACACAATTGTTCTTGGTACTGCCTCCACTCCCTGCATCCCTGTAGAGTTTGTACAATAATTAAGAAACGTTTGTCTGGTCAGTGATTCTCAACTATTAATTGGGAAGACGTTAAAAAATCAGCTACCCAGCCCCATCTCAAGCCAACTAAATCAGAACCTCAGGGCCTGGGCGTGAAAAGCGTTAATGCTTCCCAAGTTATCCTGATATTGCAGCCAAAGTTGAGAACCCCTACTCTGGGTCACTGGGCCTCTAACTTGACTGCATATTAGGATCTCAGAAGGGACCTTTAAAAATATACTGAAGGTTGGGCCCCTCTCCCAGAGATTCTTATTTAATTGGTCTGTAGTAGCCTAGAGATGGATATTTTAGCTCTCCAGGTGATTTTACTGCACAGCCAGAGTTCTGAGCCATTGCTGTAGATTAAAGCTGTGGTTCTTAAACTATGATATGCACAGAAACCACATGGGAATTTTGTGTGCACTTTTTTATTCTGGGGCCTGAGATTATTCATGTCTAATAAGCTCAGCGATGCTGCTGCTGCTACTGTTCCATGGACCACCATTTAAACAGCAAGGAAGTGGGATGCAGTGGCTCATGCCTGTAATTCCAGCACTTTGGGAAGTGGAGGTGAGAGGATTACCTGAGCTCAGGGATTCAAGACCAGTCTGAGCAACATGGTGAGACCTTATCTCTACAATAAATCAAAAAATCATCCAGGCATGGTGCACATGCCTGTGGTTCCAGCTACTGTGAAGGCTGAGGCAGAAGGATCACCCGAGTCCAGCAGGTCGAGGCTGCGGTGGCCCTGAGCGTGCCACTGCACTCTAGCCTGGGTGACAGAAGTGAGACTCCAACTCAAATAAATAAATAAACAGTAAAGGGTTAAAAGATCAAACTGCCATAGACATCCTCTACTTTTTTGTCAGGAAAACCCATAAGACCCCTGGTTAACCTGAAGGGAAGAAGGACCCATTGTGGAGAGCCACCAATAGCTCTACCTAAGGATTCTTTTACTCGCTCAGCATTTCCCATACTCCTGACACCTGTAGCAGGGTCTGCACACTGAGTCCTGACTATAAGGCCACAGTTCTAGGACCCGAGAGACCACTCCACCTGAAAGATACTACAACTCTGAGGCCTAAATAAAAAACAACAGTATAAGATAATAGAGTTCTAGAGTAAGTTTTAAAGAAACCTGGGATCTCCTGTCATCATTTTGAACAGGTTGCCCACTAAGACCCACTCTATCCTAAATAATAGAATGTCTGGCAGTTATGAATGAATACTTTAGTTAAAAACATGGTCACATACCCTGAAGACCCCCCTACCCACCACCACTAATTAATTTGGGGGCATCATAGTGAAGAACAAGTGAAAATTGATCCAGAATTCTGCTCAAGGACCTCAAAGATACTAAAGACTCCACACTTTGGAAACTGATACAGTAAGAAGAAAATAACATGGCTATTTCTGCATCAGGTCTCAAGAAATAGCACACGGACACACTCGATTTTTGCAGCTGAATTAAAATGCTGATCAAAGGGAAGAGGACAAACTCAGAAAAATGGAGTCAAGGTGTTGATTGCCTGTGTTCTTTGGATGCTCCAACATGGACTCAGGAAGCAGAAATGGATGGATATGTATCCGGGCTGTCTACAACTGCTTCCCCAGAAGTGCTTAGCACAGGCATTGGAGCTGCTTAACCCTGATGTGTGTTCTGCTACTCCTCCTGCATATCTGTGGAATTACAAAGGTCCTCTTGACCATCTCAATGACTCATAGCATCTTAATGAAGGCAATCTTGTCATAATGATGATGTTTCACTTCCTGAGATGGGATATTCTGAATTTCTAATATATGCTGCCAAATCTCTGCTGTCTGGTGTCAAAATCCTGTCTAGAAACTCTGGCTCTTGGGCTGGACCCTGCCTTGCTCATTCCTATCTTAGGATCTCTAACCTTGAGTCAAATACCATGTTCTCCTCTCCAGTATCAGCTTCTATAAATGGTCCAGAATTGGGGAAGAGGATGAGAACTTGGAGGCTGGAATTAGCAGATGTCTATGAGTCGGTAGACCTAAGTTCTAGTCATCCTCATCACTTATCTGAGTGAACTTAGACAACGCTTGACAGCGCAGTGCTTGAAATACATAAGGCAGTCAACAAATATTTGTTTAATAAAATAAACTTCACTGAGATTCCATTTTCTTATCTGTGAAATAGAATAAAAATATCTTCCCTGCCTGCCAAGTTGAAAGGCTATTAAAAGGAGAAAATAATTTTGAAATAAACTTTTACAAAATAGCTTAATTAAGAATAAAAGAAGAATTAATATATAAAACTATATACAACATGACCTTAATTATTTTTTTAAGCAGTCGTAAAAATGGGAGAATATACATTAAAATGTAGCACAGGAATATATGTATTATATATAGGTGATGGAATTATAAATAATCATTATTACCTTCTTTATGCTTTCCTTGTTTTTTAACAGGTTTTTCACTACTTTAATAGTAAATAAAATAAGCTTTTGATAAAAATAACTAGCATAGGTGATTAGGCAACTTCCTATCATGTGTATTTGTATGACTACAACTGAATGTCAGGGAACAAGTGGAGCCTAATTATCCGTCAGTATGTCAGGCCAATATCAGAGTTAAAACCCAATAAATCAGTCCTCTGACTCTAAGGAACTTTGACCTAGCAGTTCCACATCTCCTAAAAGAGGTGTATTGCTAGAACAGTATCCCATATTCTAAGATTTCAGCAAGATGATGAGGGCTCCATAAACCTGCTGTTTCTGCAAAACAGAAAGAGGCCACAGCTGAGGCCCAAATCCTTGAAGACAAGCAATCTTTCTCTACTAAGAAAGAGGCACAGCCCCAAACAATTTTGGTTAACATTCAGACAATCTTAGTACAAGAAGGCCATTTAAATCAATGTGAAACTTCATGAGAGGAAAAAGTTGTTGTTTTTTTTTTCAGCCTGACATCATGCTTATCTGTTTGTCTAAAAGTGTTTAGTACTCAAAAGTTTGTTTGTTTTGTTTTGCTTTAATACAGACTTCTCTCTTCCTGGCCTTTAGGCATCCTATACCCAGACAAAAAAAGAAAAAGTACTTCAAAGAAAAACCAAAATTCTGCCTTTCAAACACATCAAAGTGCAACCGTGCTCCAGGATTCAGAAGCCTTCATGTTGGATAGGAAAGTTTATTATTCCCTTACATCAGGTTGAAGCCAAGCACTCCCTATTTCCACAAAGCTGTGTGCTCTTCCCCAAATCTTAAGACCAAAGTGGTAAACTTTTGCCATTTCTGGATGAGGTCATCCCTCTGAGCACCAATATATAAGACCAGAGAATAGAACACAGTGGTCTAATAAAGAATCCAGTTAACTTTTTTGAAAAGTAAAATGGATCCTTTAAATGTACTACCAGACTTGCAGCTGACCAAGGTTAGGAGAGATTGCATCGCACCTCCATCCTGAGGGTGCCCAGTGCTTCCTGCTCAGAATGTCATGGAAAATGTTTCAGTCAATAAAAGCCAAATGAGGCTGATAGGCTTGATAAATGGGAAGCCAGAAAAACCTTTTACCCAAAGAAGTCCTGACACTTAGTCATACAGCTCTAGACCATTTCATTTTTACAAGAGTGCATCTACTCTGACTTCCTCTCATATTTTGCAGACAGAATTTTGTTTATGGGATCGATGAATTTATGGTCACAAACACCCACTTCTGACAGCTGACCTGTCAAGATCAGTGCCTGAAAAACTAATTTCCAGCACTATTAAACAAAACAAGTACTGCCACTATTTGATAAGACAGCTATGGTTTTCATCATTGCCGAGATCTGCTCTACCCAGACCAGAAACGTGCATGGAGCCAGAGGTTACAGCACAATCGTTACTGAAAGGAGATATACGGTCTCAAAATCTGATTATGACAAACAACGGTTCAAGAGATCAGCCAGTTGGAGAATATATTTCATAAACCACTGGTCTCAAGAAAATATATTTCCTGAGTCAATCGGGATATTCTTGATGTTAGTGTTTCTGAGTTGTAAGACATGAGGATTTGAGACTTTGTGGCCCTGTCCTTAATAAATGCAGGGTTATTAACTCTAAATGGGACAGGCCTCCTTTAGAAGGTTGAGTTTTGTGATCTGCAATCTAGTTACAGAGCAGTCTTAAAAGATCATCATCTTTTCATGGGGAGGGAGGATAGAAGGGGGGGCAGTCCAATTGTTTTACAGGCCAGAGGTAGAATATGACCAATTTCCTATACAAAGCCTTGCCAACTCCTGGAAAGGAGGATAAAGAAAAGGAGGATGGAAGGGATGATGGGAGGGAGGAAGGAACAAAAGAGAGAGAGGAGAGGGAAGAAGGGAGGAGAGGAAAGAAAGGAGAACAGGGAGGACTTAACCCCAAATCTCATGTTTAACAATATCCAATAAGACAATAGTCACGCTTTCACAGCTAAGTGAGGAATACTTTGTTGGTAAGCTTGTCTCAGAGAGTACTAGAAGACAAGAGGTGAAAGTTTTACGGCCATGCCTATGAGACCTCATGACCGCAACTGAAGTCCCAGGAGAGCTATGCCCTTGTCCCATGAGAGCTGTGCCATGGGACAAGAGTGCAGACAGCCCCAGCTTCAGTAATGATGGCCATAGTGGGTTTATCATCATGTCAGTTCATGGGCTTCTTTAAAACAATAAGTTATTAGTTTTTTTCCTTTGTTCATTTTTATTGGAAAGTAAATGGGTTCAGAGTATGTTTCAAAGGATTATAGCCTTGAATGGGGTTGGGGTGAAAGAGAACCCATTATCTTGAATCAGCTTGAATTGCACACTCAGCCAGCACTGATTTCAGACAGCCTTAAGCTTCAGTTAACTTCAGGGACAACGTGTTTAGACATAAACAGCATCTTATAAGGAGAGTGTGAGCATCTGAGGGTAGAATACTAATATTGGTAGCCACAGTTTATGAACTAAGGTATAATTTGAGAGTTTACTTTGGGAATTCCAGCATATCAGGGCCACTAAGCCTAGGCCTTGGAAAGTATGAATCCCAGGAGTCTGTAATCAGCACCAAGTTATTACACCTACTAAGAAAGAGGTTAGGACCACTTTAGAAACATGCAGTCGAGGAAGAAGCTCATCTCACTCTGAGACAGGGAGAACTGAAAGTCTCCATCTCAGTCAAGATCATGTGTGCAGGGAGTTGAGCCTTTGGTGAAAGTTTGTACTATCTTAAAACCAGCCCCAAAATAACATGTGCTAAAAGTCCAGAGGACAGAGCTGTAAGAAACTGAAAGAATAGTGAAACAGGCACGAGAGTTATCACATATGGGGGTTTATGAAAAACCTTTAGCAAGGGTGAGGGAAAGATACTTCCCCAGTGGTGTTGGAAAAGAGGATGAGGAAAACTAGCAGAGATGCCTTTGGCCCTGGGAAAAGGTCAATTATGATGAAAGCAGCAGACATGCTCAAGCCCTAGCCCTTACTGTCTGAAAGTCCAGGGCCTGAAGGTATCAGTGGGCCTACACAGGGATGGAAGGACTGGTTATCTCTGACAGTGTCCACAATGGAGTATTTCTATCATATTAAGAATGAGGATGCAGGGAGTTCTACTTCTGCTTAAGATATAGAAAGTAGCAATAGGACATTACCCCCATTGTAACAACAACAACAAAAGCCAGATAATCAACAACATCAGATATATATTTTTTAATTTAGGCTATAAGAAACCTGCAGTCACAAGTCCACTTGATAAACTGAATTTCAAAGGGTAAAATTCCTCCCAAGGAGAGAAAGGACAAGAGAAATGTCTCATCTTTGGTAAAGCCTGGGACAAAAGAGGTGGCAGTTATAAAAATGAATAAGAAGAGAAAAAGTCTCTGAAATTTTCACAGCCTCAAAGGCCAAGTGTAGGCTAGCATGATAGTCAGGAGCCCCAGGAGCCCCAGATTAAAGGGGATCAAATCCCACTCATCAGCTCCTCTCCACTAAATCTCTACTGAGTGAAGTGGGAGAAATAAAAACATAGCATAGCATCCAAAAGTTATGGGACAATAGAAAACATACGTGTACTCAATATAGGACTTGTATCAGGTACATGTGAAGAAAACTTACAAGTCAATTATAAGACAAAAAAACACAGTTTTTAAAAAAGAAGATATGTGAAAGGTCAATATGCACATGAAACTATATATGCTCCACTTCATGAGTCATCAGGGAAATGCAGAATAAGATCACAAGGAGACATTAGATCTCACTAGAATGACTAAAATCAGGGACTGACATTACCAAGTATTGCTGAGAATCTGAAATGCAAAATGTGCAGCCACACTGGAAAATAGTTTGGCAATTTCTTATTATAGTTAAACATACCCTTATCATATAACTCACGAATCTCAATCATAGGCATTTGCATAAGGGAAATATAAACTATGTCCATAAAAATGTCCTTATGTGAATGTCCATTGAAGCTTTATTTAGAATATCCAAAAAATAGAAACTCTCCAAATGTATGTCAGTTGGTGACTAGATGACCAAAGTGTGGTATATTTATACAGCAGAATACTATGCAGAAGTAAAAAGCAGCAAGCTAGCAACACAAGCAACAACATGGATGAAGTTCAAAAGCATTATGCCAAGTGAATGAAGTGCAAGAAACCACATACTTTATGATCCTATTGATATGGCATTCTCTCAAAGGCAATATTATAGGTTCTGAAAGTAGATCTGTGGTTGCCTTGAGGTGGGAATGAGGGAAGAGAATTGACCGCAAAGAGGATGCAGTGGAATTTTGGGGTAATAGAAGTGTTTATGGTGTCTATATGGTGAGTGTTCTGGTGATTACACTACCACATTTATCAGAGCTGTTCAAACACTGTACACCTCAATGGATGGACTTATTGCACATAATTGCATCAAATAAACTATATATATATATATATATATATATATATAACTATTTAAAAAATTACAGAGCCATGTGTTCAGGAGGTTGTCAGTGGCACTAATCTGTCATATCACCCGACTACCACCCTTTGGCAAGAATAATGAGAGAAAATGATTACCAAACTAACATCATGACCAATGTTAGTATCCTCAGGTGATTGGGCTTTAACTACCTGGAGTTAGATGCTATCAGGTGGCCAAGAAATTATTTATCAATCTCAGAGAATTATATCTATTTTTATAAGGGTTTAGGAAGCACACGAGTACAGTTTTACCTGCAAATAGTTCCACGGTGTGTATGGGGAAAAAATAGATTATATAACATCATATATAGTGTAATCCAACTTTTTAAATGTTTTTTTTTTTCTCTTTATGAAAAGGTGCATTTATAAGCCTTAAGGCTTAAAGGTGGTTATAAATTGTTTCTGGCATTGGTGAAGCAGTGGGATTACAGGGAGTGTTTATCTCTTGCACTATACAATCCTGTGATGTTTGAATTGTTTTACAGAGAGGAAACATTGCTTTTATAATTAGAAGAAAAACAGCAAAGCAATTTTCATCTTGAAACTGCATTGCAGTCTAGCTTATGACTGTAATGTTGATTTTGTATCTCTCTTTAATTGTTTTAGGTGTATTGGTTTTGTCTCTCTAGATAAACTGCAAATTCTAGCAAAGACACTCTGCAGTGGGACAAGCTAGGCTGGAATTCTGTTTCTTCCACTCACGAACTGGATAATTCTGGCAAATAAATTGAGCTGGTCATATTCTTTCTGTGGGCTCTAATGTCCTCATGTGTAGGGTCCACCAGATATTAGTTATTGTCATTAGCAATACTTTCTTTTCTCTCAGATCACTATTCTGCTCAGGCCTATAATAGCACTTAAGAAAAATTCTTGCAAAGTTTAACTTGACTAGAATTAATGGCCCTATATACTCTATACAACAGTCTGAAGTCTGACAAAACACTTTTGATAGCCAGTTTTAGGAGTCCTCACTGAAAAAGTGGCAGGTGTCTCCCATTATACATGTTCTTTCTGAACTCTGGGCCAGCTTCGTTCCCTGGAAGAACCTCCACTTCCTTTGTTCTCTGACTCCCAGTCATCCTTTGAATGTGATTCAAGGATCCTTTCTTGCACCTCGAAGAGTCAGTGTCTCCTTTTGGTGAGCCCATGATGCTCTGACCATATTCCTTTCACACACATGGTTGTAGAAATGCCTTTCACAATATATTAAAATTCCGTATCTATTCACAAATACACTATATCTTTATATAAGGAAGGGGTTATTTCTTATTCCTTTTGATTTACTCAGTAAAATCTTATTAGAAAAATTAATAAAATTGATCATTCCCTGGGCACTTCCTCATTAGTTGACTGGAATTTCATGCTTTTCTCAGACTCTAGATCCCAGGTTGTGCCTCATATCTGAAGCTCTGCAAACGACTTTCTCACTCAGCACTGTTTTATTTATAGTGCTTGAAAGTTCCTGGGCTGAATTTTTTCTTTTGCAAATTTTACACTAAAAACTTACATTAAGACCTCTAGTCATGGAAAAGTGTTAGCAAAATGAATAATATTTAAAAACCTGTTTTATATGTCTTTACCTCTAGACCCTTGTTAGTGTGTGGTCTGTGGACCAGGATCATCACAGCTTGGTTCCATCCATATCTACTGAATCAGTGTCTGCATTTTAACAAGATTCCCAGGGGATGCTTAGGCACAGCAAAGCTTGAAAGGCACAGTTTCTAGATCATGGTACCATTAATTCTTGCCTAGGAGAGCTCACCTTGTTTATCTCTCAATTTCTCTCTTATCTACCTCCTATCTAACCCCTCACTTGCAGCAGCTAGAATTTTCTTTCTTTCTTTTAACAGAATTGTTTTATGTCATTCTTAAAATTATCAAGTCGTTTTCTATTACATTGGATTATCATTTCCATGGCCTGTGAGATACACTAAGACCTGGCCTATGACTGTCCCTCCAAGTCATCCCACTCATCATACTTTCCACCTTGCTTATCACATCTCATCAACACTGGTCCCCTCTCCCTTTCTCTCTCAAGCAAAGGTCCTTTCTGCTAAGGAACTTTGTGTAACTCCTTCACTTTCCCAGCAAATCTTATCTCTGCCATTCATATCCTACCATTTGCTCTTTCTCATCTGGTACATCTTGCCTGATGAGTTTTACTCTTGATAAAGTCTTTCTATGTCATTCTTCCTAGGTACTTTCAATATTCTCAAATAAATACAAGATTTTGCTATTTTCTTCACAGCTCTCAAATATTGTAATTGTGAAAAGCACCTTCCATGACAGAGATTATGTCTGTTTTGCCTACTAAACATTTGGCACAATTTTTGGCACATAGAATTCACTTAACAAATATTAGTTAAATAAGCAAATAAATTAAATAACTAGTCCAGGGATCAGCACACTCTTCTGTTAAGGACCAGCCAGTAAATAATTTAAGCTTCTTGGGCCATATGGTCAACTAGTCAATGGGTATAGCTGGTTTCCAATAAATTTTTCTTAAAAATTAAGTGTCAGCCTGGATTGGACCCAAGGGCCACAGTTTGTTGATCCCTGAATGTCAATACCTTTATTTCTATTGTTCTCTTTGCCTAGAATGTCCCTCCTCCACTTGCACTTTCCAAAGCACTACCTTTCTTTCAAAGTTTACCATTTAAAAAATTGTTTAATTGCCATGTTTTCAGGACACCTCATTTTATCTTTCCAATCAGAAGTGGCAGATCCTCCTGCACCTTTTAAAGCATTATTCTTACCCTTGTTCATAGCACTGATCACACTCAGATTTCCCTGACAGTTCCTGTAGCAGATTGTATTTCCTTTCTGTTGTTGTTTTTGTTTTGTTTTAAAGATGTGGGGTACAATTCAGGGTTAAGTATACAAATGTTCATTATGCAGGTACCCTTGTTGATGACGTGTGCCCCTCCCTCCTCTGGCAGTTTCCCTCAACTGCCAATCCCACCTCCCCTCCCCTGGAAGTTTCCCACTTCTGCCAATCCCTTTTTTATAGTATTATGATAATTGTTCAAGATCCGCTTATGAGTGAGAACATATGGTACTCTGTTCTTTGTTTCTGTGATAGATCACTGGGTATGATAGACTCTAAATTCATCCAAGTTGCTACAAAGTCCATATGTTTGTCCTTTTTTGTGGCTGCATAATATTCCATTTTGCATATGTGGTCCCAATCACCACCACCCATTGAAAACCACTTATCTAGAAGAATCCAACTGCCATGCAAAAAGCCCAATAAGTCTGAGACTTATTGATGGAGAGTCACGTGTAGATACTCTGTTTGACAGTTCCGTATGAGTCTAGCTTTCCAACCACTTCTGCCAATGCACTAGACACGTGAATGAAGCCATCTTAGACCCTAAGATCAGTGCATCAGCCAACTGAATGTCACTAAGTGACTTCAGTTAACATCAGAAGAGTTTCCAAGATGACCTCTGACCAAAGTTCTGGCATACAGGATCTATGAGATAGCATAAAACTGTCATTTGTTATATTAAATTTGGGGTTATTTCTTATGCAGAAATAGTTACTTGAATAGAATTTGGTACCTGGAGATATGGTGTTACTATAAAAAAAAAATGTGGCATTGGCTTTGACACTGTGTAGAGGAGGAAGATAGAAGAACCTTAAGACTTTTGGTGGAAGCAAAACTTGAGAAATCCACTGTAAGAATTTGGGGGAAAATACTGAAAGCTGTTTTAAAAGGTTACCCTTGTTACATCATGGCAGAAAATTTAGGAAGCTTTCACTTGAAGTAATATTCAACATAGAAAATTTGCCTAATAAACTGATGAATTTAACTAAGGAGGTGTCCAGGCAGAATTTCCAACAGCCCTTTGGCTTCTCTTAGCTGTATATGATAATGCATGCATGGATGCATACATAGTACATAGATTAACTAGAGGGGTTTCTGTTTTCAAGCAGAATTTAGGGAAAATATATGGCAGCCAATATTTGTCAGATTCAAAAATAAAACCATTTCTCATTCTCAGTCTCTGCTAGCAGAAAATTCCAAAATGAAAGAGGTTCTCAATGCAAAGATCAACTCAAAGACTACCCAGAAAATGTGGACCATGAAATGAAGGATCTGATTATAAAACTCTTTCTTAAGATATCATAAATATTTAAGGTGATGCCTTGTAGACCTTTCTGAAAGACAAAAGGCTTCCTCTAATATAAAATTGTACATCACAGACCCTCTTTGTTACACAAGAGAACTAAAAATTCATAGCTGCCTGTTTGGGAACCCAAGGTAAAGAAAAGCCTGCATCAATAAAACTTGTAGGTATAGCTTTCATCTAACATGGTCAACAACCAATAAACTTAATTTAAAATCCCATATGGTTTTTAAAGTAACTGCAGGGGCAGAAGCACAGTCAAGTTAGAATAAATGGGTCAGAGACAATGCAGAATAAAAGAGACTTAGATCCCCAAACTTCTATGGACAGGAAGCAGCTAAGGAAACTGTTCAACCATAAACAGAGTCTACATTTTTTAATGGAAAAGTAAGGATGATTTAGAGAGAATCAAAAGTTCAAAGGGTAGAGTCAAGAAAACAAGAATCATTCCCAGGAAGGAGTAACAAGTCCTAATTAAGGAGTTAATGACAAGATCCCAGATGAGTATGAGAATTGCTACAGACTAGTGATCACCACATGCTTCCCATTTCCTCCTTCCTTGTAGTTGGGAATCCTTATTGTAGTTATCTTTTCACTGTCTTACCTTTAAATATTGAATTTGGGGGAGTAACATAATTTATGTCTTTAGATGGAGGTCTTCAAACTGAGAACTATACTTGTAGAGATACACCTAATAATCTGTATTCAAAAAGCTTCATCTGTACTTCAACACAACTTAAATGATAAGATACTGGGCTATGAGCTGATGCCATGATGGAAAAAGACTTTGGAATTCTTGGGGGAGTGAGGAAGGTATTTCTCATTTGAAAGGAGTGTGAATTAGGAAGAACCATAGAAGATTGCATCTTCCATGGGTAGCAACAACACCATCTATCTCATATGCTCTTCTAGAATGTGACCTTGTCAATCCTCCATCAATATAGGAGTCTAGACTTAGACTCCTATATTGTTCTCTTGTGTAACCCTTGAATCTTGACTGGTTTCATTTGTAATTTATAAGTTGTGGTGGAAATAACACTTCTGACTTCTAAGGCTACAATTTAAGTGGCTATTCAATGTCACTTGGTTCCTTTGTGACTGTTGCTGGGAGGGAAACAGTCACTTTGAACCTTTTTTAGGTAATGACTCTTTAAGGTTTTAAGGGTTGCTGGTGTTTTTTTACTGATTCTTGCTCATCTCTAAAAAGCAACTCTCAACTCTTTATTGTTATTCTCAAGTTTTGTTGTTTTGTAGCTAGATAAGGTCTTGCTGTCCTAGAAGTTCACTCAAGGGGAGAGAGGGGGTATTCACTTCTGCTCCACCACATTTCCTGGACATGAGACCACCATTCTGAAAAGACTGCACATAGGTTCCCTGGCAGATAGCTCCAAATAAGCTTAGACTTCCCATAACTCCCACCAAGGTACCAGGCATACAAGTGAAGCCTTCTTGAACTCTCCTGAATACAACTAAGTGACCTCAGTTGAATTCACTCAGCCAAGCTCGCAGACACTGTGAGACACTATAAAATAAAATATAAAACTATAATAATACAATTATTGATGTTTTAAGCTGTTAAATGTTGGGGTCATTTGTTATGCATCAATAATAACAGTTTCTCATTCATTTGCCCATGTGCTCATTTTAAAAGCATGGGCAGATTTGTTCCTCAGTTTCCCCTTCTTGTTTCAGGATTTCAATCAAGTGTAGATTTGGCTTCTTTGCATAATCCCCACCTCTTGAAGGCTCTGTTCCTTCTTTTTGAGCCTCTTCTCCTTGTTTTTGTCAGCCTGGGTTAGTGCAAAAATTTGGTCTTCAAGCTCTAAGATTCTTTCCTCTGTCTGATTGATTCTGCTCCATAGGCCTGTTATTGTGCTTTGAAATTCCAGGAGGAAGTTCTTCATTTCCAGGACTTCAAAACAGACCTTTCTTACATTGGCCAGCTCAGCCCTTACTTCCTGCATGACTTGAGTGATCTTTGCTTCTCACTTCTCATGGTTTTCCTTAGCTATTTTAGCCATCCAATGTCCAAATTATGTGTCTGTCCTCAGGGACAGGTTGTTCTGGGTGCCTTCCATTGTTTTGGGTTAGATAGCAGCTTTTTCTTTTCTTCTTCTGTTTTGTTTTTGTTTTTGTTTTTGTTTTTTACCTTTTTTGGTCCAGTGGTTGTGGGTTATTGTTAAGCTGATAGCAGCTTTTCTTTAGGTAATGACTCTTTAAGGTTTTATGGGCTGCTGGTGTTTTTTCACTGAATCTTCCTCATCTCTAAAGAGCAGCTCTTACCTCTTTATCGTTATTCTTACATTCTGTCATTTTGTAGCTAGATAAGGTCTCACTGTCCTAGAAGTTCACTCAGAGAGAGAGGGGGTATTCACGTCTGCTCCACCACTCTTGTTGGGCAGTGTGCTGCACTCAAAGTGACTTTCTCCTACAGAGTTTTTGCCCTGGTGAGACCCATGAGACTATCATTCCACCCCGTTATGAGCACTATGCAGAAACTAGATGGAGGGATAGGCCTTCTGGCTACTGTTCACTGTTCGCAGCCCAGAAACCTTCCGGCTAGGAAACACTCCAAGTGCCTTTCTTGTCTCTCCTTTCCAGTTTGAGTTTGCACTTAGCACTTGAAAAACAGCTAATTCCTGCTTTGAGTATGTGAGGCTGGCAGAAAAGCCTTCCTGATCTGGAGGGGGCCACCAGACTCTGGCTGTGGGTATTGGATGAGTGTGACCAGGAGTTAAGTTTTTCCATCTTGGGAGCCAGTGAAGGGTCCCACAGATGGGAAGCCTACTCTCCAGGACTGACTGGCGTTTCGGAGCCAGGGTGTGTTGTCAGCTCCTCACGAGCTCTGGACAACCACCACTGTGCCCTGACCAGATCTCCTTCCACATGGGACCAATGGCCTGCATGAGGCTGGGAAGAAGGAATCCAATGTAGACTGTGTCAGGATCACTCACTTCCTCTTGCACACAGAGTGGGGCTGCAGTTCCTATGTGAGCCTGGCGTGGGATGTGGCACCCCACTTCCAATGTCAGCCCTCCAAGTACTCTATTCCTTGGCCTCTATGCATTCAAAGAGTCCTCTGCAGAGTGCAGGGTGCTTCATCCACCCAAAACTGTTCAAAGTACCTGTGTTTATCAACGGCTGGGTCCATACCTTCTGCTTCGCTCAGGTCAGCTATTCCCCAGTGGCCATCCTGGATCCCCTACCTTCTTGTTTATTCCTTTCTACATTCTCACAGAATCTAAAAGAATGCCTCCCCTAGAGTAGATGAATTTGTTTACAGTCCACAAAGAACTATCACACACAACATTTCATCTGAGTGCCACCAGCACTTTGTGAGTTAAGTAGTAAAGAAATTATTACCCTCAATTTTGCTAGTGGAGAAATTTGAGGCTCAGAGAGATTAGGTGACTTGCATCTATTAAATAATCTAGATAGGCTGTAAACTCAGAACTTCGGAATCCACACGCACTACATTTTCCTCACAAAATGTTCCCTCTGTACACAGTAGGCTCCACATAACCACTACCTTATGTAATGGAGGAAGAAAAAAAGAAAAGGAGGGCAGCAAAAAGAAGGAATAGAAGAAATAAAGTGTTCCCAAGGCTGTTCAGCTTCATGGTGACAAAAATCTCATCTGGACTCTGGAACTGCTGATAAAGCCCAGCAATTTGGTCCAGTTCCCATTCTCCTCATATTTAATGACATTCTGGGAGCCAGATCATTTTTGCTAGTCTAACCCAGAAACCTCACAGTCCTCAGGTCTTCTTTCTCCTCTCTCTTCCTCTTAGCACCATACTTTACAGGTCTCTCCAGCTAAACAGAGGGCAAATAACTCTTATTCCCCCCAGCACCAGAGTCAGTTATGTTTACCCAGAAAATGGATATAAGGGTGACAATAAGAGAGATAAAACCTATCTCTGAAAGTGATTAGTATATATAACCTAGGAGTGATATTAGGAAATAGGAAGCAAGAGACAGAGATCTTGAAAACATTTCCTTTTATGGGAGTAGCAGAAGCCTTGAGCTCAGATGATCTAGTTACCAAGACAATGGAAGAAGTAAAAGTTGGTTTTTCCCATTTCTAATTTTCTCTTTCTTAGTCCAAAATCAGAAGGTAAATAGCATTTGCTTTCAGTAAGTCTTCATTAGATTATACTTGTAATTCATATATGAAAGTAACCAAATAATCCTACAACAGTAAAGACAGAAAGTGATCAGTGCGTTACTTTTTAAGATTTGGAGAGGGCTCTTTCTCAGATGAGCTTGAAGGCTATGTGCAGGGAATGAGTCACAGAAGTGAAGTGCATCTGCCCATCATGACTGTGTGAACTCAAGGTCAGGTCAGCGGCTGACAGCGTCTGCCACTGTGTGGCCTCCAAAGACCCTGGACTCAAAGCAAACATTCAGTAAGGACATTTGCAACTGAACTGAAAGGAATAGAATGGAATGAAATGAAATGAAGTAGAATGTTCACATAGCTCCTTACTGATTGAGAGGCAGTACAGTATATAGTGTAATGTGTTACTGATGAATAACTTGCGAATCAAGGGTGAGGTTGCCTGAGAAATACCATGTGGCCTTAGTTAATTCATTTTACTATTCTATGTCTCATTGATATCACTTGAAAACTGGGGTAGGAATTAACATCTAACCAGTAAAATCATGTGAAAAAGATGATTGAGAGCTATAAAATGGAACAAAAAATTTACATTTCATTAATCAATATATTTGGCAGAATGAATCTGGAAGACTTGAATTTTAATCATACCTTCATCACATAAGACCTTAAGGAAGCTACTGAACCCAATTTAGCTTACAGTTTTATTTATTTTCAATGGAGAATATAATAACATTGATAGTAGGTCCTTGTGAATTTTAAAATTCTGCAATATTCTGATCACTTTCAAAATTATATTCCTAGATCAGACATCTTCCCTAGACTCCAGACTCCAATGGTCAGGTTCCATCCTAACATCTCCATTTGAATACCTAACAGATAACTCGGAGTCAAAAATTTCTAATATATAACTTTTGATCCCCAAACTTCTCAAACACACATCCTATGCTAATCTTTTATTTTCCATATCTTCCTCTTCTCAGTTACAAGCACCATTATCTGCCTAATTGCTTAAGCCAAAGGCTTCAGTGTCATCTTTGATTACACCTTTCACATAAAAGTCATCTATCTACTAGTCTTATTTGTTCTGTTACTAAAATATAGTATGCTGAACTTGACCCATCTCTATTACTACCTCCCAAATCCCAGTCACCATTGTCATTTGGATCACTGATACTTCTAGTCTAACCCAGAAACCTCACAGTCCTCACGGTTCCTTCCTCCTGTCCCTTTCATCATATTTTACAGGTCTCTCCAGCTAAACAGAAGGCAAAAGACCTCATTCCCATCAGCACCAGAGTCAGTTGTTTTTATTCAGAAAATGGATATAAGGGTGACAATAAGAGAGATAAAACCTACTCCTGGAAGTGATTAGTATATATA
Source organism: Tarsius wallacei (assembly GCA_963574415.1). Lineage (NCBI taxonomy): Eukaryota > Metazoa > Chordata > Mammalia > Primates > Tarsiidae > Tarsius > Tarsius wallacei. The sequence continues at coordinate 27,316 of CAUYQG010006232.1, forward strand.
ATATGACCTTATGTGGTTACAGGTAGTTACTATCCATCAAATACCAATATGTTCCCCTAAATTTATCAGCTTCATCTCAGTGAGGTTGAGGACGTGTTCCTATGTTCTAATAAAGGGGAATGTTAGCAAATGGAATTATTGATTTTGGATCAGAGAACATAAGAAGCTGTGTGTTTATTCTCCCATCTCTTCTTCACTAGGGGCAACTATGGAGGACACAAGTTGATGGGGTAGAATCACAGGATAGGTATTACCTGGATCCCTGAGTCACTTCATGGAGAATATATTCCCTAGGAAAACACCTAATCATATTGGTCATTGTGTGAATAAGAAATAAGCCTTTATTATATTAAACATCTGAAAATAACATAGTCTAGCCTATCTTGACCATAATCTTTTCCACACAAAGGACATAGATTGACATTTCAGAAACATAAATCATTTCATATCACTCCTTGACTTAAAGTGCATTTATTTAAAATAAAATCCAAATTCCCAAGCATGACCTACAACATTCTACATGATCTGACCTCTGCCTAGCTAACAATATTCTATCAGATCTTTCTAGTTATTTAAAACAGCCACACTGACCCACTTTCTGTTCCTCAGACATTCCAAAACTATCCTCAGTTCAGAACCTTTGTACATGTTCTTCTTCTAGAAACATTTTTAGTTGGCATCTTGCATTAGTCAGTTTTCATTTCTCTAAAGGGATTCCTTGTCAATCCTAAGCAGATTCTCCTACTAAGTCTTTCTCCGTCCTAGTTTTCTGTTTTACCTTTTGACAATATTTATAACTATATAAAATTATCCAACTTATTGTATCATGTAATTGCTTAAATTTTTGTAGATTTATTGCGTATATACCCCACTGGAATATAAGCCATATGAAGACAAAGTATTTTTTTATCCATTTTCAGCAGGTCCCTCAGTACTTATTAAAATGCCTGACACAAAGCAGGCACTGAATGAAAGTGAATGATTATTACTATCATTATCACAAATTAAAAAATATGCATACCTATTTTTATAGTTAGCTGGATCCCAACAGGAACATATATCCTTAGACAGAAGACTAACGTGTGGATCTGGAAATTTCCTAATATAGCATTATATGGAGCTACCCCTCAACTAAAATTCAGAGAAGATTCAGCTAAGCTCAGGAGCACAAGACTCTTATGACCCATTACCAGGTGAGAGTTTGGGGATCTGATCATCAGTTGTGATTGGTTGAAAGGTATAATACTCTTGTTTTAAGAACAAGGTTTCTGCCCTGGCCTTGTAGGCAGAACAACTGTCAATGTAAAATGTGGAAAAATCGAAAAGAAAGGAAGCCAGAACAATTACCTCTGCAAAGAAAATATGCAATTATCTAACAAGCATGAAAATATGTCCAACCTAATAACATAAAAAGGCAAGTTGTCTTGATATGCTATTTCTTGCTTATATAAAAATATTTTAAAAGTGAAATACCTAGTGATAATACAGTGAAATGAAGACAGTCATAATCCAGGGAAAACTGATACCTTGTGGAGGTAACTTAGCAGTATGCATCATGAACCTAACGAACATACCTCTTGATCAGTAATTTCAATTCTAGGGAACTATCCCAGAAAAGGACTTCTATATATTTTGTAATTCTTTTTTATTTTTAAATTTTCTTTAGTGATATCTCTGTTGCCCAGGCTAGAGTTCAGTGATGCAATCCTATTTCACCGTGGCCTTGAACTCCTGGGCACAAATAATCCTTCTGCCTCAGCCTTCCAAGTAGCTGACACTACAGGCACATGCCATGACACCCAACTAATTTTTTTGTTTGTTTTATAGATGGGGTCTCACTATTTTGCCCAGGCTGGTCTCAATAACTTCTGTATATTAATGACAAAAACAAAAGTTATACACAAGGATGATCCTCAGAGAACTAAGCATAATGGCAAAAACAAACAAAAAATAAAATGACCTAAAATCCAATTATGTGAGACTTGTTAAGTAGTTATGGTCCACCTCCTGGATATCATATTGGGCAGCATTAGAAATGAATGTTAGAGATTGTATTAAAACGTGAAAATATCATGACTCAATGCTGGGTAGTAATAATCAGGAGAAGCATCTTGTAACTGTTGAAGAAATGTTTCGTTGGTAAAAATAGAATGTGCTGTGTTGGTGGGTTATGGGGAGACCCTGGGAGAGAATGAAATGAGATGAAGGGAGATTCTAGGTGTTTACATTCTTGCAATCTCAAGAGAGAAGAGAGCCAAGAATGTATAAGAATTCAACCAAATGGAGCGGAAGTTCTGGCTGAATTGCCAATACACCTCTTCTAGTTGCCCTGATTACAGAACCCCTTCTCTTGATAGTGATATTATAAATGAGGTAAGTCACACGTAAATGAAGTGAGCAGATATTAGGGTAGAGCCATGCTGGCTTTAAGAAGCTCTGCCTTGAGGGCAGGTCTAAGGAAGAGTTTAGGAAGGGTTTGTGCAGGAGACAAAGGTGACATTAGAAAGAACATCACAGTCAAAATAAAAACAGACCACTGCTGAAAGCTTCGGAGAATCAGATCTTCTGTCATCCTTGACTTGGTCTTCAGTACATCAGTGGGTCCACATGGTTTCACCTATTCAATCTGGTCCTTTTTGTTATATGGAAGAAGAAACTCCAGGATAAAAAATTAGTAGAGATCAATCTCCTTAGTGGATATTTGGATCAGTATAGGTAAGAGGTGGACAACAAGATTTTGTTTTAAAAACAAAGATAAATATATATTTTAATACAACCATATAAACATTTAATGTTATATATGCATGCACACAATATGTATTATATATATGGTGGTATGTGGTATGGGGATACATAGTAGATAGGTAGGTAGATAAACAGATAAATCCAAAAGTTAATCATGCTTTTTTTAAGTAATAAAATTATTGCTGAATTTTTTCTTTATAATTTAGTGCATTTTATATCTTTCCACAATGAACTTGACTTGCGTTTTTAATGAGAAAAATAAAGTATGGTTTCTATTTTTTTATTTTTGGCATTTAAATAAAGTATAATTTTAATAATACATGCAAGCCTGGGAGTGTGGACTTGCTATTGCTAAGTCAATGACTAGCTGAAAGAAATTGTCTTCACATTTGTGCTAGTTAGCCTACTCTGACTAGTCAGGACAGAGCCTTCTGAAAATGGTCTTTCTTTAATCCACATTCTTTAATGAAGCTTGGAATAGATAAACTGTAGAACAAGTTGATGTGCCTCTTGAGTGTATCTTTATGATCCTTGTAATTGGTACAAGACCAAAGCACATACAATCTGAGTCCTCAGGCCCTTTATGAGTTAGAATTGGTGGCAAATACATCCCAGGGCTGGCACTGAGCTCACACTCTTGGAGACATACTCCAACTAGGGAAAGTTTAAAAATCTTGACCTGCACCTGCAGAGTAAAGGTAAAGATGTGACCTTTGGAACTGAGAAAGCCTTGGAGGTAACCTCATGCCAAAATCAAAACATTTCCTGAAAATTACCCCTGTGAAAAAAGTGTTAAGACTCACATCAATATATGAATGTTTATTTATGAATGTATACATGCATATACAAACATATCGTATATATTATTAAAAAAATATATATATATAACTTTTACAAGTGAAGATACAGATAAAATAAATTATTGTTAAATGTCTTACCAGACCTGAGCGATCATATTGTCATTAATGAATATTTTAAGACCCAGTACATAGTTAAGGCAAGGTTAATTATTAACCACTATAAATTTAATTTGATGTTTTAAATTGCTCTATGGATAACCTGAATTTTTTTAACCAACTTCCTGTAATGTCAGAATATATTATCATTGTTTTTCCCTCATAATAAGGCTGACAAGGAGTTCAGATTAAGATCTGGGGAAATGTCAGCTCAGTCAAATTCATACTGTAAACTATGTTTGCCTTCCTAGTAGTATTATCTTTAATCTATCCATTATTAACAGATAACTGTTAAGCTATTTTTTTCATTCCTCTAAGAGTCATTTTAGTTAAAACTCAATATTATCCATAAGTCTCTTACTAGGTAAATATGAACTACAATATATTACAACTTATTGAAATCAAATAACACTTAGGGCATTCTGACAAACCATCTGTGTTCTAAAATCTCTATTTTCCCTTAGGGTATCGCACATTCCACACTTCAGTACTGTCTAGATAGTGATCCATGGACCAGTGCCAGCCTTCAAACCGTGTCCAGTCATCAATGAGATAAGTAGAGAAATCAAAAATAAGTATTTATAAACATCTAGCAATCTAACAGATTAATGTCATTTACCAAAAGAGGGTGGGGCTTTTATTTTGTATACCTTTTACTTCACTTTCTTTTTTAGAAATTCATTTTATTATACGCTATGAAAATATGGGTTGGTGGCAGATTGAAAATAAAAAAATAAGTAGTGCTTTATTACAAATAGTTGAGAAGCCACACATAACACATGGACACTGACACAAGGACAGAGTGAAGGCAGTGTCAAGCACACAACAAGCAAGACAAGGACCAAGGCTTGACTGATTCAGATTGTAAAAACACAACACACCACTTTCAGATTCAGACATTTGTTACTTACATGGAGAGAGAAGAAAAGTAGCCAAATGCACCACCTCCCCAAGTCCTTCTCCTACACACTAAAAAAGATGACACTGAAACAAAAGGGTCTGGGCAACTATAAGTCAAGTTGTGGAATACCCCATTGCTGAGGAAACAATTCTTGACTTTCCCTAAGCAGTTTCATAGGCTGCAGCTATATTTGAGAGAGATCGGTCAGAAAGCATCACACCTCATTAGAGCCTGAGGAGCAATGAGAAACTGTCTCAAAGAAGCCTGCCAGGGGAAAAGGGAGGGAAGCAAGAGATGGCCTCATAGCAGCTTCTCATAGGCCTCCCTTCTTCTCGTGTTCCAGGAGGATTGCATGGTAATATACCACGACTTAGCAGCAGTTCAAGCCTTTGTCTGCATGTCCGATCTTGATACATTAGGACATCGTGGAGGAACCAATCCCCTACAAGCACCAGTATATAGTTAATATTGTAAAGCTTAATGTCTTTCTCAGGTTTTAGGAAGAAAAATCCATAAAGAAATACTCTAATTTTATCCTCCATCATCCAGTTGTGTTACCATCTTACTCATGAGATCACTGATCTAGTGAAACCTCCATATGAAGCCAGAATCCACATGCCACCAGTCTAACGATGACCAAAACACTCTACAGATGAGGGGACGGGGTATTCATTTCCATTAGAGATGTCATTTTTTTCAAGTCTGGGCAATGATTCACAGAGCTGTTTCTTCTGTTGAATCATCAATATATTCATTAATTAAAGAAACGTTTATTGAAGCCTGCCACATGCCAGAATCTAACAGATACAGGTTACAAAAATTAATGAAGCAGTGACCATGCTCTAGAGAAATGCATGGGCTAGAAGAAAGAAAGGTAGAATGAAAGAAAGCAATTAAAATCATGAGTTACATAGGAGAAGAGGTTGTGTAGAATGCACTGAGGAGAAACAGAAAAGAGTGATCCTCTGAGCCTAGCAAACTAGGGAAATGTATGACAAAGAGAGTGAGATATAATATTAAAGTTAAAAAGTGAATAGAATTTCCCCATACAGAAAATGACATAAAGACCATTACTGGTCAAAGAAAGGGCATATGTAAAACACTGGTGGTAAAAGAGAGCATACTATGCTAAGTGATACTCCTTTCCCTAAAATTTCTCCTCTCCTTGACTTGCATCCAATGAGCCCAGAGAGAGACAAGACGGCACAAAGGATAGAGGTTGGTACTGTGAGTCAAACTTTGGTTGGAATTTCAGTTCCTCCCCTTAAAGATTGTATGACCTTTGGCAAGTAACTCTTTGATTCTATTTCTTCACCCACAAAATAATGAAATTAATGCCTACCTACCTTCAAAAGTTATTTACAGGATTAGAGTAGGCTATATATCAAATGTCTGGCATATTGGAAGTACTACATTTATTTTTATCATTTTTGCAATTTTTTTCTTAAAAAGCTTGGAGTGCTTTTGAATCAACTTAATCTTTCTGGCACAGGACAGCCCTCTTGGTATTTGGAGCAGCCTAATCATGTGCCTATGAGTTTTTAGTCTTTTCTTCTTGCCAGTTTCTCCCACTGTTCCTTATGAAGCATGTTTTTCAGTCACTCCTTCTCATAAGCGGGTAGAGGGGCAGCTAGAAAGGGGCCAAGGACTCCAGACCTGATTGGACTTGGGCAAGTGTTTTCAGTTACCCATTGTAGCCAAACGAACCACTCCAAAACCTAGTGACTGAATACTGTTGCAATTTACTATTTCTAACAATTCAGTGAGCTAATGGGGCTTGCTCCTGGAATGCTGGCAGATCCATAGGGTTCTGGGTTCAGCTGAGCCTTCTGAGATGGTGACCTTTCTCTCCACGAGGTTTCCATCCTCGCTCTTCAGCATCTGCCGAGCTCAGCACAGCATCCAAGACAGCAAAGAGGAAGATGTGTGGTCTCCTAGGGCCCCGAAACTCCCGCAACATCACTTCCACCACATTTTATTGGTCAAAGCAAGTTGCCAGCCAGCCAAGGATCCAAGAGTAGAGTAAAAGACTGTTTTGTGGAAGGGAAGAGCAGCAAATTCACATCGCCAAGGGACATGCATGCTGAAACGAGGAGCCCACTGCTGCCATTTGAGAAGCTAACTCTGCAGGAGACCGTGCCACTCTCACTCTGCAGGCCCTGAAGTGGCACTTCTACTCAGGCACATTTGAGCACCCCTCAAGGAACCCAGAAGGCAAAACAGACCCATAAGTATACATGGTAAGGCTCTGACACCCTGTGTCCAAGGACCCTATTTCATGGTAACCTAGATGGAAAAGATCTGAAATGAACTTCTTTTGTGAATGACACAGGCCTCTCCCTTGGCCCTGGGCCTCAGTCACCTCATCCACAAAATAAGGGGGTGGTACCATGACCTCTCAGAAATCTTTCCACAGGTCCAAGGACGTATTGAAACCCTGACATGCACAGGATACTGCTGGTATTAGCTCTGAACCTTCTCTTACTATAGTGATCTCTCTCCCACTCTAGCTACACCTGCTCTTTCTCATCCCTTACCCACATACAATAGTCCTCCCATATCCAAGGAAAGTATCTTATGCTTCAAGATCACCAGTGGATGCCTGAAATCACCGACAGATCTCACCAACTGAACCCAATTGCTGTTAAATGAAACATATTTCTGCTTATGTCTTCCTTCCGTACATTTAATGCTTTTTTCATCTTCACTAAGCACGCATCACATACTGTGGCTGTAACTTTTGCAGTTTGATGTGAGGCAGCAAAACTAGCATGAGTTTTTTTTTGTTGTTGTTGTTTTGCTTCTTCACAATTTCATGGATAGGAAATTCATTCTCACCGTAGAACTTAGCAACCTTAGCATATAATTTTTTTCTCTCCTTATTAAGTTGAGAGCTTTTACTTTTTCACTTAAAGGAAGCACTTTAGTACTTCTTTTCAGCATATCTGAATTGCCAGTGTCACTAATCTTGCACTTTGGGGCCGTTATTAAGTCAAACGAGGGTTATTTGAACACAATCACTGAAATCCCAAGACGAGGCATCTGATAACCAAGACAGTTACTAACTGATCAAAAAGCAGCATGGATATACCAGACAAAGGGATGATTCATGTCCTGGGCAGGATGGAGTGGGATTTCATCAAACTAATTAGAACAGCATACAATTTAAAACTTAAAAATTGTTTATTTCTGGAATTTATCTTTTAATATTTTCAGATTGAGATTGAACAGTTGACCACAGGTAACTGAAACCTTGAAAAATGAACCCATGAATCACAGGGTACTCCTATATATACACAGGCATTCAGCCATCTGTCTATTTGTCATTTATATTAAGCTAACACTTAAATAGGTTATACCAAGGGCTGCTCTGACACTATACAAATAGGAACTCCTCTAGTCCTTGTGGCAACCTAATGAGGTGGGCTCCGTTACCTACTCCATGTATAATGAGGAGATTGAGGCAGAGAGTAGTTTTCAAGATTAAGACTTGATAACTGGCTTATGTTTGATCAAAATGAGCTCATAGTCCCCCAGATACTTTTGTAGAGCCCCTCTAAAGTTCGAGCTTCTGGGACAAACCCTGAGCTAAGTGCAGGATCTAATGCATGAGAAGCAGGGGTGTTTGAGAGTCACTTACTCAGCAGATGCTTCTACACTAGAAAAGCACAGCCTCAATGCCCTTAACTCCCCTTTGTCGTTCTTCCACCACCCCTCCCTAGGAAGAACCAGTCTGTCATTTAGGAACACCTCTGAGCTCATTATCTGTGGATGAGAAAGAAAGACTTCCCCATGGGCCAGCCAAAGCAGAATCCTTACGCAGCTGTGAGACAGTCAATCGGGCCTGCTACTGCTGTTGTGAGAATAGTTTCTAAGATGCTAAGAGGGGCTAATGTCCAATCTGCATGTGGATGGGGTGTGGGCAAAAAATCCTCCCATCTGTCCACTATGGGAGTTGGTATGCAAAGGAAAACAGAAGCAGACGTATTAGTCTTTCATCCAGGGAGGTTATAACAGGCTACCAAGTCTGGGTGGTCTTACAAATGTTCAGATAATCCCCAGGATAGCAGCTGAGACCCTGTTGCAAAGAAAGGGAGGAGAGAATTTCATTTGAACAGAGTTTGAAAACAGCTCAAACAGTGTGACAGAGCCTGCTGGGGGACACTACAGAGTGGGTACAAGAGGCAAGATTGGTCCAAGTACTGTGTATGGTGGTTGCCCTGAACCAGGTTCAAATTCTAGCTCCACTCCAAACATGCTGTGTGAACCTGAGAAAATTAGCTAAATCTCCAAGCCTCAGTTTTCCTACTTAGAAGGTGGGGACAATCATCCCTACATGCTATAAGATTACATGACAGGCCTGCTAAAAAGTGTCTGGTACATTCTTGGAGTTCAAAAAACACTGTGGCATGCTCCTCCACTGAGAAGCATTCTAAGGGAGAGTGTAAGCTCCAACCAGAACAGAAAAGCAAGGTGGGCAAGGGCCAGGGTTTCCATATCATAACACTTCTTGTAAGCCTCCCACAGACTGGTCTTCTCTGGACACTGAGGAAATCCTTGCAGATGTGCCAACAGAGGAGGTAGAAAAAAGCGGTAAGAGTACACCTCTGCACTCGCACCCCTTGATTGTATTTCGACATCAGCCACTTCCTAGCTATATCATTCTGGACAAGTTCCATGGTCTCTTTGTACCTCAGGTTTTTCAAATAAAGGGAAGTTAATAAGTATTGTAATTATATTTTGCTGTGTTATCAAATTGCAAAACTTAGTGACTTAAAACAACTATTATTTTCAACCATTTTATTTGTTTGCTTATGCTTGTGCAATTTGGGCAGAGTCTGGAAACAGCTCATCTCTGCTCCATGCTTCTCATCAAGGGGAGGTCACTGAGGGTGAGCAAGCTCCTTCCATGACGGCAGGCAAGTCAGTGGGGCTACGGACTAGGAGCTCAGTAGAGGCTGTTGGCTAGGGTCTCGTTTTCCTTCCACATAGCTTCTCCTCATTGCTGAGTATAGTGGCCTCAGAGTGCTCAAACTTTTTACATGGCAGCTGGCTTTCTTCAGAGAGCAAAGCAAAGGCTGCCAGGGATCTTAAGGTTGTGGCCTAGTGGTGTTGCCACATTAGTTCTGCCACATTTTGTTGATTAAAGTAAGTCACAGTCCAGCCCACTTTCAAGGGGAGGGTACTACAAAAGTGTGAATACTAGGAGGTGTGATTCATCAGAGACCCTCTGAATAGCATCCCACCACAGTCCCATCTTCCTCATAGCACTGTTGACAGGATTAAATGCATCCAAGCATCTATAGCACTTGTCAAGTTGTAAGTGCCCTGCTAATACTAAAAGGAAGCAGCTAGAGTAGACTCCTGCCAAACTGTTCCGTTCCCACCATTTATTAGAGAACAAGCTACTTAACCCCCTGGTGCTTCAAATTCTTCATCTGTAAAACGGAGATCATAATAGCACTCACCTTGTAGAATTGTTTTAGGGATTAAATAAATTGATGCATGAAAGTGGTTAAAACCATGCCTGGGACAGAGTAAACATGATGGAAGTTGCCACTGTTATTATAATCCTAATCAGAGTCAACTTCAATCTCTGAGTGTTGGCCATGAATCAAGTCAATGGCATCAGCACTTCCCATGAAGCAAAGTGGCATCTCTTTGTTCCTGGATGTCCATCAACTGCCTTTTTCTCTCCCTGTCACATGAGTGCCTCCTACCAAGCAGCCCAGTCTGATGGGCCCTGCACATTTGCAGCTGGGTCCTGACACAGACCTCGGCCTGCTGTGCCCTTACCACCCCATGGCTTGATCAGGCAGCTGGATGCATCTGCTCTTGAGGGAAGGCCTAGAGCCCCACCCAAGCAGGTCTCTACCACTCTGTCTTGCTGAAAAGGATCACACTTGCTGTGCTTCTATGTCTTCATGAACAATCAATTCCCTCATGGAATACATCTTCCTGACTTTTCCTTGACTGATCACTGCATGGAAACCACCCTCACTAACCAAGAAGTACTGTCCTCCTGGGTGGTAAAAGGTGATTTGCACAGTGATAGAAAAATAACATTTTTTATCTAATCCATAATTAGGTCTTGGAGAAACAAATTAAGTGAAGGCAAAATTATGTTTCTTTAAAGCATGAATACTGATCTGCATAATGATGTACATTTAATGGTTTTAATTTCCAAGGGAAACTATTTTTAAAATTAGTTTGGAAAATGTATTTTTCCCTTCAATTCTATGTCTATAAAGTTAAGTCCCCAGGCCTGGTTCTGCATTACCCCAGCCTGCAATCCTAACTAATTAGTGATGACATTTTAAACTTAATACAGCAAAAGTGTCTTCCACCTCTGAGGGCACCCTGCCATGCCAGGTAAAAAAATTAATGCAAGAAATAAAGGGTCTCCAAAGCATGGAGCCTGGGGACTTGCTCTCTCTCGCTCTATGTTATCACCATGTTCTCAAATCTCCAGGCCTCAGCCTTCTCGGTGAGGCCCTTGATGGTGACAACTGTTGTTAGTATGAACATGTAAAACAGTATTATGACATCCATTTTTGTTACTAATACTCTATTTTACCTCCCTGGTGCAGTGGTGTCATAACAGGAAACTTGGAATCAGACAACTCTGTCTGACTTAAGTTCATCTAGCTGCAAATGAGATACAGGAAAAGTGTTGATATTCGATTGTTTTTGACCTATACAGATGGCAATTTTATATTGTTCAGCTTTATCAAATGCCTGACATATGGCAACCCCTCAATAGGTTTTAGGCATTGCTATTCTTATTATTGTTATTGGCACAATTTTGGCAGTTCAGCCGTAAGTGGAGATAGTACCGCGTACTTCTCAGGTTGTTAGGAAAATTAGATGAAAGTAGATGAGATAATGTGCTTAGTGCTCTGCCTGGCACACAGACCACTTTCAAAACAATTAGGTTCCCTCTCTCTGCCCATTTTGGGTATATTCTTTTCATTTGCTGCCAGGTAAACTAGAGAAACTCTGCAGAAATCACAGGGATCCCTACATCCTTTTATCTGTAAGCCTGCCATGTCTTAGAAAAGCATATGAGCCTGATCACACTCATTATATTAGCTAGTGAGACAGAAGTCAACAATAAGCATATTTGCAATATTTTCCATCGTGGTTTCTCAAGCATAACCTCCCCAATATTCCTGTTTTATCTCCCGTAAGAGCTCCATGATGTAGGAGTTATGCCTGGATTTCCTTGTGCAATAGTCACTCTACTCAGTTGTAGCAATCTGAGACTTCTGGGCTTTGGTAAAATGTCCCTGCCAGAACATCTCTTAGATACTGAAACCAGCAGAGCCATCGAACCTCACCTGAAGAAGCAAAGTGTGAAATCCCAACTGTGAAATCCCAAGTCTGAAGACATTTCTTCAAGTTGGGCAGATTTTTCCCACTAAGCACTCACACTCAGGATGTGTGGCTTCAGCACCATGGCATTGAGAATCCAATAATAGCACCTTCAACCTGAAGTCAAAGGCTTTGGCTTTTGGGTCTTTGATGAATCCTTCAAAAGATTCTTCAAAAACTCTTCAAAAGATAAAAGAGACTCTGAGCTCAAATAAGCAAATAAAAAGTAACTTTTCATGGGTATCCCAGGAAGAATGGAGCACCTGTCATGCACTATTTCAGGTTGTCCATTTAGCAATGCCTGCAGCCAATGCAATGTTCACTGAGCCCCAGAGAAACTCACCAGTTAGCTCTTGGTCACATATCAAGTGGAAGAGTCATGTGTTAAACACTCATGGTTTTATCATATCCCCTTACCAAAGATAGCAGGTTTAGAGACAGCTTGTTTGGGCTTCAGCACATTTGGAGCTGTGTAGAAAGGACTCCTGTTCTTTCCAGTTTTTGAGCACCCATTCAAACAAATACTTACTGAGCTTCTTCTGTGAAGGTTCTCTGCTGAAGGCTGGGGAGCCAAGGCCGAGCCAAGGACAAGGTCACTGCTCTCATACTGCCCACAGTGTGCAGAAGTAACAAGCATATAAATTAGCAATTACACTGTTGTGCTGTACAGGTAAGTGCAGGGCAGCCAAACCAAACCAGGGTCATCAGGGGAGGCCCCTAAAGAAGAGGCAATGACAATGAGTTCTAAAAGGTGTTAGCCAGCCAAAGGGAGGAAGCCAAGATGGAGGCCAGAAGGAAGATAAACATGACACAAGTCTCCTATAGGTCAGCATCCAATACAACAAATTCTGAACACGTTGGGATTCAAATTACCATGGTGGTTCATCCATTTGCCAGAAAGTCCTATGCCATCCTCCTCACTCCACCCCCAAACTCATATACACTTCTCCACCCCCAAACTCATATACACTTCAAAGTCCCCTTCAGCAGCATATCTGAGTATTCTAAACTAAATTCTGCAATTCAGAAGAGGTGAAGATACACAAGAACAGAGAACAAAAGAAATGCTTAAGACAGGGAAATATTTTTATCAGCCTGCTTGAAATGTAGTTTGCTCCTCTCCAATGTGCTGAAAACATTGAAAAGCCTTTCCAAATATCTCAAACATCTGCTGAGTGGGCCAAACTCCCCCTCCCATTTGCTCCATCCACAATCTCTATATCTATCATGCCTCATATTAAATGGTGCTCAATTACAACATGTATAATTTTGTACCACGTTCCTCAAACAAAGGTCTAGGCTGGAGTGGTCTTTCCCCACTGTCTCCTGGGTATACACAGTGATACCAATGAAATGCATGTGCATGATAATTAAATTTGGCATAATTACTTTTCCAAATGATCACTGACACTACGTTGTTCCAAAAGGATTAATCCTCAGAGCCTTCCAAATGCAGTCTGGAAGTTCCTGGATCTAAATGAGATTTCAAAGAATGTAATTTATAATAACCACAATCCCTAATGCACACTTTAATATATTCTTTTTTGTTACAGTCATTTGATGATAAATCCAGCCGAATTAGAATTCTCATAGGGTGATGAGCTATCTGCCTGGGGTGCTAGTTGGGCTGTCCCAGACATTCCACTGTGGAGCCTTAATGTGCGAGGGTCACTCCCCTATTGGTCTGATGTGAGACCTGTAACTCAACCAGCTTCCTCCTTTCTAGCTAAGCCCTGAGTTGCTCCATGTGCCCGAGAGAGAGGAAACCAACTCCGTGCTCCCTACCTGATGATCAAAACTGTAATGAGACTTTGACAGTCATGAGAAACCAGGGCAGACAGAGGGCAATGGGAAGAAGAGAACCTCTGTCTCAAAGTTGTAAGAATGCAAGACCATCAGCTTGGAGGACGGTGGAGTGCCAAGTGCCTGCTATAAGCCAGGTGACTCACCAGGTGCCCACTCTACATTAGCTCACTAATTAGGCAGAACCATCCTAGGAGACAGACAGGGGACCTCTGAGCAGCCTCAGGGTTAAAAACCTAGCCCAAAGTCACACATGCAGCATGTGGCAGGGCTAGGATTTGCAACTACATGTATAGGATTCCAGATTCCACTCTCTTTTTGGAAACTGAGAAACCACAGCAAAGCACAGGGCCTCCGGGGAGAAGGCGTGGACAGCAAACAGGCAAAAGCCTCCAATGGTCAGAACAAGAGTGCTGTCCTTCTCCAGAAATCAAGATTTGACTTCCAAGAGGGCAGGTGGGACAAGCGAGAATCTTGGTCTCCATTGCCAGCAACTCAGAGCCAGCTACCCACCCTGCAGTCTTCATCTTGTTTTCTCAGTGTTCCCACCTATCATGTTCTCAGCGTTCTACTCCTTGGAAGAAAGAAAGCTACAGCCATCTGTCTGAGGATGCCCACTGAGATAACAGGTCTCAGCTACATTTTTCTCTTTAAAAAAAAGAACAAGAACTACCATCAACCTATGTGAGGTTGTGAGAGGGGAAAACCTGAGGGGCACTTTTTTGTCCTCCCTCTCACCAAAGCCCTGGCACACTGATGTCTGACACTTCCTTTTCTCATGTAACCCTGACAATACACCCCTCCCCCACTACCTTCTGATTTATATAATGCAACTTACCTCAGAAACTGTTTTCCAACTCCTATGCTGATTTCTCATAACAGTACCAATTTATCTGATTAGGAAAACTTCGAATGACAAAATATCGCCTGCGGACATCAACAACATGGATCTAATTTATAATACACATTTCTACCTTATTCACTAGAAATGGATGGCACAAATGGCATTTACATGGTGATGTGGGTATTCCTGTTATTTTAAACAGCATCCTCTGCATTCGTTAGAACCTTCAGTATTTAGACAGATTTGAATATGTATAACATTTATTAACTGTAACATTAGCTCTGACATTTCAGTTTAATCAGTGTTACTACAGACAAGTAAAGTAATTCTCTCGTACTCATACATAAACAGTATTATCTTTTCATTTCCAAAAGGTACCATTTTGTGATCTAAGACGCTTGGGGAATAATTTCATCTCTATGTGGTGAGGCAGATGAAAAAAACCCGGCAGAGTCTCTGGGAGACTCCATTTAAAGATTAAATAATACATAAATTACAGATGAGGCCACAGAGAAGGAGCCCTCTGGAGACTGCTGGATGTTTCAACATTAGTTCTTAATAAAAGTCAAATAGATGTGTTTTCTGCTCAGAGAAATCCAGTTTATACAGGAATGGGACAATGAGCCTCTGAAGCAGTGTATCTTTCAATGAAAGGTGATAGGAGGTGAACAAAATGCTCAAAAAATCCTTCCCAGGCCAAGGGGCTGTTGTGTTTAATAATCAGAGAGATCCAGTTTCACTCTACACGGCTGAACGCTGACCTGAAAAGTGATGCTTCTGAAAGGGCAGCACAGAATCCCTCCTAGAGGAGTGGCATTTTAAGCAGGGGCACACCTGGCAAATGAACCTACTGTGGAACCTCTGAATTAAAGTTGGGGCCTTTGTATGGCTCTGTGTATCACTTTCTGGAAGCATTTACAGGCTTCCAATGAGACCCTAAAGGGGAAGAAAAGGCAAGAGCAGGGCGAGTGAGGCTTCCTTGGTCCCTTAAGAGCCAGCCTTTTCGGTGTGGGGAAAATCATCTCCCTGGGCTGCTGCCATTGATCTCCACACCCCACAGGGTCCAGCGCAAAGCAGACCCCAGGAATGATGGCTAAACACCAGAGTTGAATGTCCAACCTGTGCTAAGCAATTGTCCAAAACCCTTGAAAATACATGTGGGCTTTATTGCTGAATCAAGTTGAAGTTAGTGACCTCAAGGTCACCCTCCTCTATGCTAAGTTAGTACTTTTGCACCACTGTCGAAAAGCAAATGTTTTTGAAGCTACCATTTGCTCTCCTTGTAGCTCATACTTCTGGTGAATATTGCATATCAGCCACAGTACAGACTCAAGCACAATTCAAGGAAAGGAGAAGTGGGAAATTGAAAATAAAATTCAGGGTCATTTAATTTAAAATTCCACTTGTCTGAAGACACGAAGGGTCATCAGACTATATAGCATAAATGCAGAAGGAATTTTTCTTTGTTCCAAAGAGAATAAAGCAAGTGACTAGATTTTTTTTTCATGACTCTCAATATATCTTTGTGCCTGATATTTATTTAGATATTTATCTGTTCCAGGTGGCAGAGTAATTGATGTATATCTCATTTAAACTCCCAAACAACCTTATACCTTTGTATTATCAATACCTCAATTCTCAAATGGATGAAACTGATGAGGCTTATAGAAATTGAGTAACTAGCTGAAGGTCACAAAGCAAGAAAATAGCTCAACTGGGACCTGATGTCTGCCTCCAGATCCCAAGTGTTAAACCTCCCAGTGACCATGGCTACTCCTAGTGGGCTCTGCAAACAAAGGAATATTTACCTAAAGAAGCTGACTTGGGCTCAGGGCCCTTCTGTTGTGTTGGCATTGCCGATTGCTAGGGAAGGGTGCAAGCAATGTGTTCCTATGTGTTTTCAGTTTTGTAAATTTTGCAAAAGTAAGATATAGGTTGAGCATCCGAAAATATAAAATCCAAAATGATCCAAAACTCTTTGAGCATCAACATGATGTCACAAGTAATTTCACCCATGACCTCATGTGACACAGGTCAAAACTTTGTTCCAAACTCAGAAATGAAATAGTGTGCAAAATTACCTTCAGGCAGCTAACATCACATTGATACTCAAACCACGTAAAGATCCAACAAAGAAAGAGAACTACAGGCCAAAATCCTTAATGAACATAGATGCTAAAATTCTCAACAAGATCCTAGCAAACCAGATTCAACAACACATCTCAAAAACCATTCACCAGGACCAAGTAGGCTTCATCCCTGAGAAGCAGGACTGGTTCAACATTCACACTTTCATAAAAATAATTAAATACATCAACAAATGTAGAAACAAAAACCACATTATTGTATCATTAGATGCAGAAAAAGCTTTTGATAAAATCCAGCATTACTTCTTGATAAAAAAAAAAAACCTCAAACATCTAGGCATAGATGGAACACGCCTCAAAATAGTTAAGAGCCATCTACAAGAGACCCACAATCAGCATACTGCTAAACAGAGAGAAATTGGAACCATTTTCCCTGAAAACCAGAACAAGAAAAGGATGCCCACTCTCACCCCTCCTTTTCAACATAGTTTTGGAAGTCCTAGCTAGAGCAATCAGACAAGAGAAGGAGATCAGGGGTATCCAAATAAGAAAAGAGGAAGTTCAGTTATCCCTCTTTGTAGATGACATGATGCTATACCTTGAAAACCCAAGAGAATCTGTCAAAAACTTCCTTGCACTGATAAAGGACTTTGGCAAAGTCTCAGGGTATAAAAATCAATGTGCAAAAGATAGTTGCATTTCTATACACCAATAAGAAAACAAACATAAACCCAAATAAAAAACACATTCTCATTCACAATAGCTACAAAAAAAATGAAATACCTTAACATCTTCCTAACCGGAGACATGAAAGACCTTTACAACAAAAACTACAAAACACTGCTCAAAGAAATCAAAGACGACATAAACAAATGGAAAAATATCCTATGCTCATGGATTGGAAGAAACAACATTGTTAAGATGTCCGTCCTACCCAAGGCAATCTACAGATTTAATGCAATATCCATTAAATTACCAGCAGCATTCTTCTCAGACCTGGAAACAACAACACAGGGATTCATATGGAAACATAAACAATCATGCATAGCCAAAACAATCCTCAGCAAAAAAAACAAAGCAGGAGGTATCACACTCCCAGACTTTAAACTTTATTATAAAGCTACAATAATCAAAACAGCTTGGTATTGGTACAAGAACAGGTATATAGACCAATGGAACAGGATAGAGATTCCAGAAGCAAAACCCCAATTTCTCAGTCAACTCATCTTCAACAAAGCCTCTACAACCAACCACTGGGGAGAGGAGAACCCATTGAGTAAATGGTGTTGGGAAAACTGGATTACCACATGCAGAAAATTAAAACAAGACCCCTACCTATTGCCATACACAAAAATCAACTCTAAATGGACCAAAGACCTAAACGTAAAACCTCAAACTATATGAACCTTAGAAAATGCAGGAAACACCCTTATGGAAATTGAAACTGGCAACCGATTCCTGATTAAAACCCTAAGTGACCATGCCATAAGAGATAATATAGACAAGTGGGACCTCATCAAGAGAGCAGGGAGACAGCCCACGGACTGGGAAAAAATATTTGCCAACTGTATGTCTGACAAAGACCTAACATCTAGGATCTGTAAAGATTTCAAACGTGCAGAAAAGAAAAAACAAACAGCCCCATTACAAAGTGGGCAAAAGATATGAATAGACATCTCAAAAGAAGACATGAGCAGCCAACAGATACATGAAAAAATGCTCAGCCTCACTAGTCATCAAAGAATACAAATTAAAACTACACTGAGATACCACCTAATTCCAGTCAGGATGGCCATCATCAATAACAAAAAACAACAGATGCTGGAGAGGATGTGACGAAAAGGGAACACTTCTACACTGTTGGTGGGTGTGTAAACTAATACAATCTCAGTGGAAAATGGTTTGGCGATTCCTAAAATATCTAAATATTGACCTTCCATATGACCCCACAATCCCCCTACTGGGAATATACCCAGGAGAAATCAAATCACTCTATTAAAAAGATACCTGCACACCTGTGTTTATTGCAGCATTGTTCACAATAGCAAAAACGTGGAACCAATCGTGCTGTCCATCGAAAGAGGACTGGTTAAAAAAAATGTGGTACATATATACCGCAGCCATAAAGAAGGACAAAATTATGAACTTCACAGCAACTTACATGGACTTAGAGTCCATAATACTGAGTGATCTATCTCAGAAACAAAGAACTGAGTATCACGGGTTCTCCCTCTTAAGTGGACCTTGAACAATTTTTTTAATACTAAAGAAAAGGATTGGCAGTAGTGGGAAACTGCCGGGGTGGGAAACTGGATTGGCTGTAGTGGAAATCTGCAGTGGAGGGGGCACACCTCATCAACAAGGGTATCTGCATAAAGAACATTTGTATACCTAACCCTAAATTGTACCACATTTTTAAAATAATAAATTATTTTTTAAAAATTACTTTTAGACCATGTGTATAAGGTATATAAGAAACATAAATTAATTTTGTGTTTAGACTTGGGTCCCATTCCCCAGATATCTCAATACATATATGCAAATATTCCCAAATCAAAAAAAGTTCTAAATCTGAAGCACTTCTGGTCCCAAGTATTTTACATAAGGTATACTCAAACTGTACTTCACTGGGGTCACTTAAGAACCCTGTTCCACTTAACTTCCTTTTTGTCACACTTTCTCTCATGTCTATTGCTGTGGAGTAGCTATTATTAATTTTAGGAAACTAAGTTTGGGATATGTTATTTGAGTTTAGTGGATACTTTCCCGTGGTCTAACATCACTTCCATGCATAGACAACTTATTGCTGGCTGTCCAGGATAGAAATCCAGGAATAATGTAAACCATCCTGTGTGCTGACTCACCTGGTCTCATACCACAGAAGTGCACAGATGAAGTATGTTGTGGCAAAACATATGTTGCAGCCCTGGCATCAGAAGTATGTGGTAGCGGAGGAGAAACAAGGTTTGAAATAAAGTCGGAAGCTAGTCATGGAAAAATCTTCCAAATCTTCCAACTCATGTACAAAGGAAACTTAGAAAGGTTTTCTTAAATTTGACAATAGCTTTTAAATTTACAACACATTAACAATGGTGAGAAGCTGAATACAATTTTCTAAACAACTATAATAAAAAAAACTTTCAACCAACCATACCAGAAGAAAGATATAATAATCTTTCTATTCTTGCTATAGAACATAACATTCAAAAGAATTGTCATATGAAGGGAAGATCAAAGAGTAGCCAAAAAAAAAAAAGTGGGGAAAAGAATTATAGAACTGTGTGCAAGGCAGTTTGTGTGCGTGTGTGTGTAAGTATGTGTGATTTTGTTGTATCTGTCAGCTTTTTTGTGTTTTCTTATTATTTGTTTTCTCACTAAATAAATATTCACTTTCATACCTGATTTACGTTCACAATTTCATATTATTTCCCTTAAAGAGAACTTCTAAAATTGCATACATTTCATGTCTCAGAACACCTGGATCCACTCTGCCTGCAACGCTATCTAGAAGGAAAGAAACTCCATATGGTAAGGATATATCTATGCTTCTCCTGTTTCCTGTAGTCAAATTCACATCTTCAATTGTCAAATCCCTGTGAGAGTCTAGAATTTCTTTTTAATGAGCTTTTGAGCTTTTGGCAGAACCATGCCCCAGAACTCAATATCAGGAGAAGCTGGGCTTCTCTCTCAGGTGTAGCTGTTTCTTTTATGAAAGTCATAACGAATATTTCCCTTTTTTCTTTGCCTGCTGGGAAACATAGAGTCAAGTTGGTAAGCAATGTAGCCATTATACAAATTCATATAATTAACACGTCTATGAGCCTGTCCTCCTCCTACACCATCACTTGCCTCCTCCATTCCCAGGTTTATCGATTTCTTGTCAATTATTATATAGGCTCCAATCTCGCCACTTACCTTTTGTTCTTATCTTTTTTGGGTTTTGTTAGCTGACTTATTTATTAAATCACATTCATTAAAAATGCAAATAAGTTAAATAGAATATCTAATATATGGAGGGGGACTCACAAAAAAACAGAATTATTGTGTTGTTGTGAGAGGCTGCATTTGGTTTCAGTGAATTTTTTTTGGAGATTCTTTCAACAAGTTTGCCCATTTTATGATGGGTGATTTACACAATCTGCCCACATCTTATTGAGTATTCAGAGTTTTTGACTAAAATTGGCATGAACCCCATGCCCCACCCTCCCTATTTAATCAACCTCACCTGAAGCGACTTATTTTTGTTTCCCTGGGTGAAAAAAGTCATCAAAGGGAAACGTTTTGTTTTGTGGAAGAAGTGAAACAAAAACAGCAGAAGCATTAAAGGCATCAAAATTGACAAGTACAAAAACTGTTTTGAACAATGGAAAAAGCATCTCAATAGGGTATTGCATCAAACAGAGAGTACTTTGAAGGTGACTGAAGTTTAAACACGTAAGAATGAATACAATTTTTTATAACTAAATTATGATTTTGGGGGGTTCCCCCCCTCTTAGAGCCAACATGCTAATTTTTATAGTGGGGAAATAGACATTATATAGAAATGCATAAGTAGATAAATAGGACCTAAAAATCCTGAATCATTTTCATTTTGCTGGAGTTTTTAGCCTGTTGTTAATCATTCCATGGGCAAGAGTCATTGGGTGGGGAACATGGAAAAGGGGCAAGCTGGAATCCCAAGGAAAAAGTGGGCATTCCTTCAGTTTGTCTTGACAACTGGCAATTTCCTCTGGCCTTATGCACTCACTTCCAAAATGTGGCCCCTATTCCACCATTGATATCTCTCTAGGATGGCAACACCCATCCTGTCCTGATGCAGAATTATTTGGTAGAAACTGCAAAGCATGAGATATTTGTTGAGAGCTCTCTGCTTGTAAGTGACTCTAGCTGGTACTGTAATACACATTGAGCCTTTACTTTGCTGTGTACAAG
Source organism: Tarsius wallacei (assembly GCA_963574415.1). Classification (NCBI taxonomy): domain Eukaryota; kingdom Metazoa; phylum Chordata; class Mammalia; order Primates; family Tarsiidae; genus Tarsius; species Tarsius wallacei. Next base: position 48,958 of record CAUYQG010006232.1, read on the forward strand.
AAAAGAATCCTGTGGCAAGGAAAGCAAAGTAGAAAAGCTTAAAAAGCACAGTGACAGAGTAAGGTGATGAACAGTAATCCCAAAAAGAACAGGAAATGCAAACACTAGAGACCTTGGTTAAAAGTTTTTCACCTTCCTAGGAAATCCCAGGCTAAAATCCATTAAGGCAGAATGAAAGCTGATAGTATTTTTTCCTTACCAACCCCTAAGGAAGTGGGGAAAATGTGATATATTCAATAAATGATGTTGGGATAACTGGGTGACCATCTGAAAAAATACTAAGTGGGATCCATATTTCACACAACACACATAATACATCAGAATGAATTCCATAAGACTGTGGATTTAAATGCATTAAATTGAAGCTATAATAATGCTAGAAGATAACATGAAAAGGTCATTTGAAATTTAGAGTCCATAAAAGAAAAAAATGATAATTGGACTACATAAAAACCTTTCATGTAGTAAAAAATAAAAAATTTGATAATAACAATAAGAAGAAAAGTCAAAAGGCTAATAATATTTTGAGGAAAATATTGGCAATGTACAGCACAAAGGGTAATCTCCTTGATGTATAAAACTCCTACAAATCAGTAAGAAAGAAATACATCAACAATCTTTTTTTTTTTTTCTTTTGAGTTGGAGTCTCACTCTGTGGCTAGACTGGAGTGCAGTGGCATGATCACAGCTCACTGCAACCTTGGCCTCCTGGGCTCAGGTGATCCTTCTGCCTTAGCCTCCTGGGTAGCTGGGACTACAGGTGTGCACCACCACGCTCAGCTATTTTTTTTTACTTTTTGTACAGATGTGGTTTTTATTTTTTGTAGAGATGTGTTGCCCAGGTTGGTCTGGAACTCCTGGGCTCAAGCAATCCTTCCACCTCAGCCTCCCAAGATGATGGGACTACAAGCATGAACCACTTCACCCAGCCAACAATACAATTTTTAACATGAAAAAAATTATATGACTAGCAGGTGGCAGAGACGGACAAAATATGACTCTAAAACATTTGGAAAGATACACAGCCTCACATGAGATTTTAAAAACTTACAATTTTCCATTATTCTGTGTAATCGTTTTTTGCCTACCAGGTTAGCAAAAATCCCAAGGTTTGATAAAACACTGTTCACAATACTGTAGGGAAATTGGTACTCCTAGGTATTGTTGATAGAGAAATTGAATCAACTGTGGAGGGCAACTTGGCAATATTTAGCAAAATCATACCACACACACACACTCACACACAAATCCTTTTAACTAGCAATTATATTTTTAAGGTATTTATCTTAAAGTTATTCTAACACACTTGTAAGTTAATAAACAGTCAAAGGTATTTATTCAACAATATTTTCAATAGCAGAAGACTGGAAATGGCTTACATGTACATCTATCAGGTAGTGGTAAAATAAATCTCATTCTAGTCATTCAATGGAAAGTATTGTACCTGTAAACTAACAAACAAAAAGACCTGTAGTAATGTGCCTGTAAAAAAAATAATCAAGAAGTTCTTTCTAAATGAATATGAAAACTGCAAGAATATGGTGAAGGTGTGGTCCGGGAATATAGATTCCAATTTATTTATGTGTGATTTAAAGAATGGTACATGAGAAACTAACATCATTAGGCATCTATCCAGGCAGGGAGGAAGTGAGAATTTAAATGCACAAGTTACTCTGTTTGTGGGTGGGAGGAGAATTGTCACTATGTAATGCTTTCAAAAAAATGTTTGAACCATGTAAATGTATTACATAAACAAATAAATTAAAAATTGAAACAATCTTAACCTGATGACCTGATGTATTGTTTTAAAAAAAATTTGACTGAGATAATAAAAAAACTTGATCAGAAAAAGTCAGATATGCTCTGTGAGTGGACTTGTTAGTGAGGCGATCTAGTTACAAATCATATTTGTATCCCAACCTAAGTGATAACCACTTCCACTTTCCTAACCAAATCCTTGCATGTTGGAGGAGATGGTATGTAAGCAGCTCTTGATGTTATAGGCCCCAGAATAAGCACTTAATATATGTGATATGAAATCAAAATAATCCTCAAAGCAACCCAGTTTTATAAAACAGAAGAGTAAGGATCACATCAATTTCATGATTTCCATGACAAAGGACATAGAACAAAAAATTGATAGAAGGCAAAAAAATAAATAAAAGACTATTAAATAAATAAGAAATGCTCTCCCCTTTCTCCACTAACAAGAAAAATAGAAACACAGATGTACAAGACAGTGCTGTGGTCCTGGCTAGAGTAGAGTTGAGGTCACCTATGCAGAGAATGGGCACGAGCTGGAGTGGTCTTGCCGAGACCTCCATACAGCACCAGCAGCTAAGGGGAGGCAGTAGGAGGGGCAACTACAGCTTGGAAGCCAGACCCTGAGATAAAAGGCTCTACTGAGCATGATGACCACAGCCCCAACTCAAATTATCGCGCCTGGATCCCCTTATGCAAACAGAAAAATACTACTGGTCATCCGAGTGCCTGAAGTCCTCCCTCAGAGTAGAGGAGGTTGGTCTGCAAAGGTAATGGCTCTCTGAACTGAGTAAAGAGAGGCAGTGATGGGGCAAGGCTGACAGCCACATCCCGGTATAGCCCTCAGATCCCCGTTGTGTCCACTGAGCCCCAAGTCTTCTTGACCCTTATGGCCTGTTCCCTAGCTAAGAATTCTAGGAACAGAGAAATGAGGAAGGCACACTATGGTGAAATCAGCAAGAGAAGCTCATGTATTACCTTTAGCTACAATAGATTGTGGCATCAGGAGCTAAAATGTACAATACAAAGGGTAATCTTTATGAAACAAACTATAAATTTTATGATCTATTATCAATAAAATGCATGATTTTCCATTGTAACAGGAAGGGGTCTATGTCAGCACAAACTTCCCTCTCCTCACATCTCCAGACTAATATATAATCACACTTTCGCCTCTGGCCTGCCAACCATGCCCTCCTCCCTAAGAAATAAGCCTCTAAACCAGGGAGATGGAGATGTTCCCAGCATCAGCAGGTGGGCAGAGGCCAACTCAATACAAAAGCCCAGAGTCCACTCTCTGCCCTGGGCCTCCTTTCTCCCAGTCATCCTAAAATCTTGCCACCAGGGTTCTTTCAGCCTACTGTCCACTCAACAAATCCATTCACACCTGGGATGAGTTCCCACAATCCCTGTCACAGTGGGTCCCTACTCAGCTGGACACTAATTCCCTGGAAGATTTTAAAATAAACTGATACCTGGCTGTTATTCTCAGGCTTATGATTTAAGTAGAATGTAGCAGGTCCTGGGTGTTGGGTTCTTTGTTGTTGTTCTGTAGTTGTTTGGTCGTTTGTTTTGTCATCACCCCTGCCCTCCATTGAGGTTTTTAAGGGTTTTCAGAAGATTCTAATAGACAGCAAGGACTGTATTGAGTTGTATTGAGACCTACGTCTTGTTCCTGCCTCATTTGTTTCATTGAAGTTCTCATCATTGGTTCTCATAGAAATAATCTAATGGAAATGGCAACCACAATTAGCACAGCAGCAAATAACTAACTTTACTGTTTCTTCGTCTATTAAAGAGACTTCTCAACTGGCCACAGCTCAGGATAGGAAGATGAATCAACCTTGCAACTCTCCCAGTGTAACACCAAAAGTCCCACTTTCCAGGAAACCCCTTAGCTCTGAGGAAATCAGGAAGGTTCGTAGCCATAGCCTAGGATACTACATCACTCAAAAGTGGCAGATAGACTTTTAGCAATCATTGGACACTCTTATATCCAGAGTCCAGAAGTTTAGCCCTAATTGGAATCATGGGGAACATACTGAGAGAAGAATGAATCCACAGCCCAAAATATATTTCTGTATCTGATCTATCATCTCAAGACTCACTCATTTAACCAATTATTGGGCATCTTGGTGCCAGGCTCTGTTATCCACAGGATCTACAGAAAGAGGTCATGCCTTATTATGGAATTCAAGAAATAGGTAAAGAAAAGATGGAAGCAGGAAACAATGGGTTGAGGGCTGTCATGGGGGAGGAAAGAGGTTCTGAGGAGCACACACAGGGAGCATCGGCTCTAGTGGAAAGGGTCCTGGAGGTGTTGGAGCAACTACGAACGGTCAGGCTCATGGGATCCTTGTCAAGCACACTTGCAAAGCAGGAAGACACTCCACGGAGGCCATCCACGAGGAGCAGAGCCATGGAGTGACAGGTGAGGAGCAGGTGACTCAGCAAGGTACGAGGCAGGTCAGGACAGGGATAGAGGGCAGGGATGACAGTGGGAGACATCCGGGGATGTTACTCCAGGGCTAGATTGTCAGGAACCAAAAATAAATCTATTGTGCTTCTCTTTTCCATTCATCATTGTGTAAGGAGGGACCCAAAACAACTCAGAATTATATTTTTGGAGGGCAGGTCCCTTGTAGTACACTCAGAATTTTTTCCCCCCTCTGGATCAAATGGTCAACCAAAGTTTTTATCTGGAACTTATGAGAAGATTGTGTCACAATTTGCAGAAGAAATGTCCCGAGTTGTGGCAAATAGGTCCACCGTGACAACATACCTGCCCACATTGCATCGATTGTTCAGCCGTTTCTGACCCAAAATTGCATTCCTCCCATGCCCCACCCTCCCTATTCACTAGCTCTTGCCCTAAGCAACTTTTGTTGTTGTTGTTTCCTTGGATTTTTTTTTTTTAAGTTATCAAAGGAAAAGGATTTGTAGATGTGGGATGGGAGAAACAAAAACCAGCAGACACACTAAAAGGCATCAAAATTGATGAGTTCAAAACTGTTTTGAGCAGTGGAAAAAATGTACTGACAGGTGTATTGCATCAAATGGAGAGTACTTTGAAGATGAAGTCCAAATATATAAGAATAAAAAAACAATATTTTATAAATACTTATTTTATGTTCAAATATATTTATAAATATAAATATGTCTTTATACTATTTTATAAATAAAAAAATTCCAGGTTTTGGGGATCCCTCCCTCGTTGACCCTCAGCATACTGTGATGAGCCAAAGATGAAGTTCCTGACCTAAGGAAACTCACTTTCTAGTGCATGGGCTGTGGGGGGACCTGTGAGAAATAATTTCAGGGCAAGAAGACAAGTATACCACATGTACTATGCCGATAGTTATGATTTTAACTTGCAGTCAACAGGAAACCAAGAATTCAGGAAAAGGACTTCAGCAAGATGTTTTAGAAAACCTTCTGAACTAGAGGTAAAGTGCCTACAGATATAACTGGGAAGAGTGTGGAACAAAGACAATATCTCCAGGAAATAATAATATTTAGAAGAAGATGAAGGAGAAGAAAGCATCTAAGAAGTCTGAGAAGAAACCAGCCATTTAAACAAAGGATAGTTCCAGAAATGGTTTAAGTTGCCATTTTTCAAAATATTTTCAGTGAAGTAAAATAGCTTTCTTTCTTCTGGCTGTTCACCTAACCAAGCTGCTGTTGGAGAAAAGTAGGGTGAAAAAGCTCTGCTGCCTTTTAAGGAATGGAAAAGTGTAGCTCAGAAGCTCTGGCCCAGGAAGGTCTTGTCTTGTTTGCTGGTGTTTCTTGCTCTGTGAAGGCCTCCAGGCAAGCACATAAAGCACATCAAATGAAAACAAGACTCAATTTTTGTTTCCCTGCGTCACTCTGTCGGAAAAATCCAAAACCTGCCTTGGGAGAGCGAAATCTCTCTAACTCAATGGGCACCTTCTCAGTTCTCCTGCCAGTTTCATCCCTGCTATGTGGCTCAGTCATCAGACACTCACGGAACACCTACTGACTGACTACGTGCCAAGCCCTGTGCTCTCAACAGACACCACTACTCCCAGACCTCCCAGCAGGACAGAAACCAAGAGAACAATATACTTCCTTGCAAATCAGAAAGGACAGGCTCAACTGCTCCTTCCTGCCTAGCCCGGACTTTTCTGTTTTAATCAAAGGATGTTGAATACCAGAAAGACTGGACAGCATTTGACAGCGTTATCCACTCTACAAGCAGACATGTGACGAGGTTAATTACATCATCTAAAAAGGTCCTAAATGCCCCTTCCAGGCATGTTCTCCTATCAGTTTGCCCCTGAGTGAGCAGTCAGTAATACCTTCTAATCTCGCACAACAGGCACATGTAATGCAGCTGCACAGAGACAAGGTTGGAAAGGAAAAACAAGGGTTAGACATGGAAATAGTGGTCAGCTTATATGAAGGCACTGTGTTCAGAGAGGTGGTCATTTGCATGAGGACTTGGTTGGCTTTGCATACTAGCGGTGTCTGTTGGATGATAAAAGGCTGCCTGCAGGGGATTGGGAAGGGGGCCAACTAGGGCAGGTTTTCCATCCCATCTCCTCTCCAAGCACTAGCCTACATTGTATGTTCCTTTATAGTTCAGCAGTGCCAAGTCAGGACTGGACAAAACAAAAGGAGTGAGGCAGCTCTACCTCATGTCATTCATGCTCTGAACTGGGAGGATGTCTTGGGCCCCTTGCCTACATTCAACCCCAGAGCCTCAGAGCAAATTTGCTAGACAGGAGAGGAGGGACTCCTAGGTCACTGTTCACCTAGCACCTTGCAGCTATGGGCATTGCAGCCCACATGGACCAGTGCCAGAGCCACCAGAAGCTGGGACCCTGGAACATGCCTGTCTTCAACTGCCACCACATCCCCACAGATCTACACACCTAGGTCTCCTTAGAGGAGGTTGAGGAGGAAGAGGGGCTGGAGGGAGGAGAACCAGTGCAATCTCATGTTACAAAGAGCCTATTTCTCATCCTACACCATTGGACAAAAGTTCTGTTTCTCCTAATTACTATTCAAGTGACCTTGAGTACATTACTTAAGCTAAATCAGCCTCTATTCTCCCCATCAGTAAAATGTGAATGATAAACCCTCCTATGGGGTAGCTGCCAGGACTAAGAGTCAAGGTGTACACAGTACCTTGCACACAGCAGGCCTGGATATAAAGTTAGATATATCAGTGGCACACCCAAGTCAGCTTCTTCAAAGCCCAATCTAGAGGCAGATAGTGCAGGTCAAATCCTATCTCCATTCTGCCAAGCCATGTGATCCTAGGTGAGCTATACCTCCCTTTTGTAAAATGGGGCCCAATATCAGTTCTTAATATTGAAGGCCAAGTCACAGTCATATTATGAGGATTAAGTTATTTATTGGATACAAAGTAGTTCAAAGAATTTCAGGCACATAGTAAGTGCTTTATAAATGTCTATTGTCAGACATTTATATTTAAAAAGACCAGGAAGCCTGGCTTGGCCCAGTAGACGCTTCCATGGTGGGCACAGGGATGCCTAGAAACTCAGTCAGCAAAGGAGATCCGAGCCACCTGGCTTAGGAGCTCACTCACAGGAGTAAATGGTTTTCTGTATCACAGGACTCTTCCTCCAATCCCTAAAGAACTTCGGGGGCCTTGTCTAGGCTTCCTATTCAGAAGGGGAGATGAAGTAGGTGCTCCCCGGGTTAAGAGCCAGCATTTGAATCTCTGCTCACAGATTGAGTTTAAAGGTAGCAAAACCTAATTTTAAAAAAAAATCAATATCAAATCAAGGATAATTTTTTCCTTGCTAGAAAGAAACAAAAGCTAATTCCCCTGGACTCCTGAGTCATAATATCATTTGAGGAAGAACATTTCCCTTCAAATATTGAGACATCTCTGTAGGTTCCTACTGTACCACATAAGCACTATTAGCACCACCAGAAATTAATCCTTTGTATTCTGAAATCCAGCCTGTTATTTTTTTAATAGTGTGTCTTTAACAAATGAATAATCCTTACTTTTGTAAAATACGACATTATTGATTACATAAGCTTCAATATAGCAGTGGTTGGCTAGTAATAAACATGTAGTTCAGATGATAAAATGCCTGTGCGATGCTGGATAGTAGTCAACAGCTGGATAACTGAGGTCCAAACTTTCCAACCAGAGGGCTTGGCTCATAAAATTATAACTTATTCTCTCAAGTCTCTTGATTAAAATCTGTATTTAATGAACACCTACTACATGTGTGCCCTTGTGTTGAGCATTTTACACAAAGGATCGTGTTTTATAAGCCCGTGAAATAAATAGCATTGTTTCCATTTTCCAGCAAGGAAACAGAAATGTATCATACATTTTAAAAACCTAGTTCAATGTCACACAATCAGTAACTGGTACCATGGAAATATCTGGTCTTAGAAGCCATGATCTTAATCACTAGGCCTAACAAGCTCTTACAGATCTCCATGGTTATTTAGGAGGCCAGGAATTCTCAATAGTTTAACATTGGTTTGGCCTATTTTTGTTAGGCTTTTGTCTCAAAATTAATCTTCCTAGAGGCATAAATCAAAAGTTTAATTATAATAAATCCCAATTAATGTTCTCATAAGAATTTTAAAACATTACTAAGTTGAAAAGTCAGTCAGGTCTGGGAGCCACTACAGTTAGCACAAAATGATAATGACAGCAACAATACTAATTACAACACAACAATTAACCCTCAGACCAGAAATATACATGTACATGTGCACACACATATTCAAACACAGTAATCTGAATCTAGACCATAACTCATACCAAGGAAATGTTTAGAATGTTGAAGATTAATATCTTTTATGAGATCTCCATGGGATGGCAGTATTCTTGTCTACTGACAGCTTGAAAGCAGAATTTTTTCATTCATTCAACAAATGCTTATTAAACATGCCAGGCTCTCCTCTAAGTCTTGAATACCCAGCAATAGACAAAACATGCAAAAATCACTATTTTCCTATATGCTACAGTCTAGTGGAGGAAGACTAATACAAATAGTTGAGTATTAGAGGGTCAAAATTTTAAGTGCATTGGAAAGAAGCCTCACTGAAGAAGAGGTATTTGAATAAAAACCTGAAAGATATGAAGAAGTAAGCCAAATGAATATCAGGAAGAAGAGCATTCCAGGCCTCAGGAACAGCAAGGACAAAGACTCTGAGGTAGGCACATGCCTGGTGAGCATAGACCACGGGAAGGCCAGGGCAGTAGAAGTGGAGTTAGGAAGGTCACAAGAGACTAGGTCACATTGGCTTCAGGGACTAGTCTAGAAAATATTCATGTTCTAGATGCAAAAATCCTCAACAAGATTCTAGCAAATCGAATCCAAAAACACATCTCAAAAATCATCCACCATGACCAAGTAGGCTTCATCCCCAGGATGCAGGGCTGGTTCAAAATTCACAAGATGATAAATGTCATTAAATACATCAAAACAGATGAAAAACAAAAACCACATGATTATTTCATTAGATGCAGAAAAACTTTTGATAAAATCCAGCATCCCATCTTGATAAAAACCCTCAAACACCTAGGTATAGAAGGAACATACCTCAAAATAGTAAGCACCTTCTATGACAAACCCACAGCTAACATATTGCTAAATGGACAGAAACTAGAAATATTTTCCCTGAAAACTGGAACAAAACAAGGCTGCCCACTCTCACCCCTCTTGTTCAATATTGTGTTGGAAGTCCTAGCTCGAACAATTAGACAAAAGAAAGACATCAGGGGTATCCAAATAGGAAAAAAGGAAATCAAGTTATCCCTCTTTGCTGATCATACCTTGAAAATCCAAGAGAATCTATCAAAAACCTGCTTGCACTGATAAAGGACTTTGGCAAAGTCTCAGGGTACAAGATATATGTGCAAAAGACAGTTGCATTCCTATACACCAACAATAAGCAGGCAGAGACCTAAATAAAAAGCACAATCCCATTCACAATAGCCACCAAAAAAATGAAATACCTCGGCATCTTCCTAACCAGAGAACTGAAAGTACTTTACAGTAAGAATTACAAAACACTGTTCAAAGAAATCCAAGAAGACACAAACAAATGGAAAAATATCCCATGCTCATGGATAGGAAGAATCAACATTGTTAAGATGTCCATCCTACCAAAGGCAATTTACAGATTCAACACAATACCCATTAAGTTACCAACATCATTCTTCTCAAACCTGGAAATGACAATACAGAAATTCATATGGAAACATAAATGACCACGAATAGCCAAAACAATCCTTAGCAAAAGAAACAAAGTGGGAGGTATCACACTTCCAGACTTCAAACTTTACTATAAGGCTACAGTAATCAAAACAGCCTGGTATTGGTACAAGAACAGGCACATAGACCAATGGAACAGGATAGAGACCCCGGAAGCAAAGCCTCAATTCCTCAACCAACTCATCTTTGACAAAGCCTCCAACAACAACCACTGGGGAGAGAAGAACCTATTCAGCAAATGGTGCTGGGAAAACTGGCTGACCACATGCAGAAGATTGAAACAGGACCCCTACCTATCACCACACACAAAAATTAACTCTAAATGGATTAAAGACCTAAACATAAAACCTCAAACTATAAGAATCTCAGAAAGCGCAGGAGACACCCTTATGGAAATTGGAACTGGGAACCAGTTCCTATTCAGAACCCTAAAGGCCAATACCTTAAGAAATCAGATAGACAAGTGGGACCTCATCAAATTAACGAGCTTCTGCAAAACAAAAGAAACCATCAAGAAAGCAGGAAGACAACCTAAAGAATGGGAAAAAATATTTGCCAACTGTATATCTGACAAAGGCCTAACATCTAGGATCTACAAGGAATTCAAAGGCACTGAAAGGAAAAAAACAAACAGCCCCTTTAAAAAGTGGGCAAAAGACATGAATAGACACTTCTCAAAAGAAGATATATGGGCAGCCAACAGACACATGAAAAAGTGCTCATCCTCACTCATCATCAGAGAAGTGCAAATCAAAACCACATTGAGATACCACCTAACCCCTGTAAGAATGGCCATCATTAATAAAACAAACAACAACAGATGCTGGCAAGAATGTGGAGAAAAAGGAACGCTTCTATACTGCTTGTGGAAATGCAGACTAGTACAACCTCTTTGGAAGACAATGTGGCGATTTCTGAAAGAACTAGAAATCGACCTTCCATATGACCCGGCAATTCCCTTATTGGGAATATACCCAGAGGAACTCAAATTATTCTACGAAAAAGATACCTGCACACATATGTTTGTTGCAGCTCTATTCATAATAGCAAAAACATGGAACCAACCGTGTTGCCCATCGAAGCTGGACTGGATTAAAAAAAATGTGGTACATATACACAGTGGAATATTATGCAGCCATAAAGAAGGACAAATATATGGACTTTGCAGCAACCTGGATGGATTTGGAGTCGATCATACTCAGTGATTTATCACAGAAACAAAGAACTGAGTTCCATATGTTCTCACTCATAAGGTGACCTTGAACAATTATAATGCTATAAGAACGCGATTGGCAGTAGTGGAAAACTGTCAGGGGAGGGGGAGTGGGACTGGCAGTTGAGGGAAACTGCTAGGGGAGGGAGGGGTATACCTCATCAACAAGGGTACCTACATGATCAATGTTTGTATACCTAACCCTGAATTGTACCCCACATCTTTATAATAAATAAATTAATTAAAAATAAAAATAAAAAAACAAACAAGCAACAACAACAAAAACAAGAAACACTGGTGTCTAGGAAAGAAATTTAAAGTGGGTGAAAATTATATGAAGCAGATAGCTGCTCCAAATGAAGTAAGTCCTTGACAAAAAAAAAAGAAAGAAAATATTCATGTTCAAGTCAGTGTATTGTGTGTTTCTAAACCTTCTTTCAAGAGGGATTTTGGGCAACTTAGAAAGTTCATTGCAATAAAAGAGCATACACTGACACAAGATCAAAAGAAGAAAGAAAATAAATAAGGATGAAAATAAACAGGAACTAGAACCTCACTAGAAATACCTACAAAAATGCCTTCCACTTATTCAACAGTTGGGCCTCACTTTTCCTCCCAGCTTCCTAGGAGTCATAGCCAGCAAAGACCAGGAAACACTGTTAGTCACCAAATTCACCACATCCAAAAGATGTAGACCAAAACAACTTGCTTTAGAGGATTACAGCTGTTTTTGGCATTGTAATCAGAAAAAGACAGTCTCCTGTTGGATCAAAAACCCAGATTTTGTGAAGCAAGTGGACAGCAGTATAGCTAGCAAAATCCTTACAATGAGTGTAGCGAGAAGCTCCCCAGATCCTGTTTCTTATGTGGCAAGTGCAAGGCACTCAAACCAGTTTTGCCAAGGGTTCAGGGAGGACTGGGCATCTGAGGGTGTCAAACTCAGACAGGTAGACAGACCACAGAACATATTTACAATATTAAGAAAGAGGTAAGACCGTGTGTCCTTCATGCAATCCTCCCTAAATGGTGTTCCTTGCAGCTGATTTATGAACAGAAATAGGAACGGTGAGCTTGAGACTGTCCTGGAACTGCCCCAGCAAACTGCTGAGGTATACTGTATAGCTCTTGTAGTTGCCAGTCAAGGAGCAACCTATGAGACTTAGCAAGAAATAAACCAGGGTGAAGATGACATAGTTTTGTATAAAGTAAGGGTCCTGCTGGGAACACATCTCACCTATACCACGAGGTAAGCTAAGGTTCACCACTGGTGGGGACAGAGTCCACCTTGGAAAAGGGCCACAAGTCTGCCTCAGTGCACAAATAAATAGGCAATCCACTCTGTCGCCCAGACTGAAGTGCAGTGGCCATTCCCGGCCACTGCAGCTTCGACCTGCTGCACTCCAGCGATCCTTCTGCCTCAGCCTTCCAAGTAGCTGAAACTACAGGCGTGCGCTACCACACCCGGCAATAGACCCTGTGTTCCCTGTCATCCAGCATGACTAGAATTGTTTTACTCAGAAAAAATATAAAGCCTTTGTCACCAGACACTTGCTTGAGCCAAAATAAATCCTCCCATGGTCACCCAGAGAAGAGTACTCTTTGAGATAGCCTTGCCACTTGCAGCATGCCACATGTTCTTGTGAAGGTTATTGGCTACTCAATAGTTGAGGGTTGGGAGAAGTCTCTGGCATCAGAGAGTCCTGGGCCTTTTAAGAACAAGAACACTAATGTAATGATCAATTTCCCTGCAGTTTCCTAGGCAGGGTTCTGATGTAACTGTTCCTGAACATGTCAAACTTTCAGTAAAACCTGCTACAGATGAAACAGGAGCTGGGAAACACCTAGCAAAGAAAATAATGTACATTTTAAGAAAGTTTTTGAAATGTGGACCTTCTCTTGGAATGATTTTTTGGGGGGAGTTAATTGTCTATCCAGGAATCTCCTGGCTCAAGATGTTAAAAGCATGCTGGATATATATTTAAAAATTTTTACTCTCATCTTAATAGCAGGGTTCACGTTCCTCTATTTTTGTGCGTATCACAAGCTCTGACTCTATAAACCAATCCACATAAGCTTACATGTCTACTCCACAGCACCTACCTCAGAAGTGTCCATGGAGGTCAATGGGTAAGATGAACAACTAGAGAGAGGACTGGGGTCACAGAGAGCACAGATCAAGAAAAGTTTCTCCCAGGGAGCAGAACCAGTGTCTGTGAAGGGCACTCTGTTCACTGTCAGGGCTGAAGAGCTCATGAGGGCATCCCAGGAACTTAGCATCTCTCTGGGGTTTTTTTGTTTTTTGGTTTCGGGGTTTTTTTGAGTTGGAGTCTCACTCTGTCGCCCAGACTGGAGTGCAGTGGCCGTTTCCGGCCACCGCAGCTTCGACCTGCTGCACTCCAGCAATCCTTCTGCCTCAGCCTTCCAAGTAGCTGAAACTACAGGCGTGCGTTACCACACCCGGCTAATTTTTGATTTATTGTAGAGATGAGGTCTTGCCAAGTTGCCCAGGCGGGTCTCGAACCTGCGGGCTCAGGCAATCCACTCACCTCAGCCTCCCAAAGCGTGGGATTACAGGCTGAGCCACCGAGCCTGGCTCAGCATCTCTCTGAATGATGACTGTGCAAATCTCCTTTTCTCTGTTCTCCTGAGTGGGATGTTTACTATATCTATCCTGTCACAATTCTGGGACTTCATCTTGGTGGCTTTAGGGGTAGGACTGCAGGCAGCCAGGGTCTTCAGTTTGTTCATTTATCTCCTGAGTCACAGTTGAAGCCCATCTTGCTGAGTGTGGTGGCTCATACCTGTAATTCCTAGCATTTGGGGGGGCCAAAGTGATAGAATTGCTTGAGCCCAGGAGTTCAAGACCAGACTGGGCAACATAGTGAGACCTTGTCTCATATATATGGCTCATCTTTAGTTGACGGAGTCCAGAAGTTCTGGCCTTTCAACTGGATCCACAAGTTGCATGGGGTTTGGGGGTTGTCTTTTTTTAGGATGGGGTATCCATGTTCTATGTAGAGAAAAAGAATAAAATATTATTTGGTGAACAAAAGAGCTAACTGTGGCAGAGTATTTTAGTTGATTATCAAGTTCTTTTTCTTTTCTTTCTGAGCACATACCTGGGCGGCATTTCCAGTCTCATTTTCACTTCTGTGTAGCCATGTGATTGAGTACTGTTCAATGAGATGAGACAGATGACACTTCTAAGCCTGGGCACACAATTGCTTAGGAGATCTCTGATGCTCTTTCTTTTCTGCAGACAGAATACTCTCACCCAACATGGCTTTGGAAGAAGTCATGTAATCTGAGGCTCGGCATGACTGAAAGGAGTGCACACGCATGTGCGCGCACGCACACACGCACACACACACACACGCACACACACACTTGTGCACTCTAACAATCAGAAACACTCACTTTGAATTTTACATGAATGAGAAATAAATTGGAACAGGGTAGAGATGCTTTTAAACTTAGAGACTGAGTGAGGAATTCACTATGCTGGTCTCTGAACACCCCAAATCTTCACTGAAATTCTGCTGTTGCAACGGCCCCATGTTAGGAGCATTTTTTTTACATCAAAGAAAAAGAGTCTGATTATACAATGATAGAGAAAAGGCAGAGAACAGAGACACACAATTGGAAGCAAAATGGCCATGAGAAGGATTCCATGGAGGCAGAAGGAGACAAGAAAGGTGGGAGATGGGAGGAAGTTTCCCTAAGAACTACCACAGTCTGGTGTGGATCAGGGCAGGTTTTGGGTTCCCTGCCATATGTTGCATGAGGACTCAGACTGTTTTTAAATTTTGAAGGATTTACTAAAATAATTTGTCTCCACCAGGCCCCAAGGAGAGGGATGCTGACTCCCTCTTTCAGTGTTAACATGTCTCTTCAGTTTCTAGTATCTGGTAAATTCAGTAAAGGAGCCCCATCAGATTTCATGGTGAAGCTCCCAGTAATAAATGATCTGGACTCAGTTTTACCATCACAACCATCATCACTACCCCTAGACTCCCAAACCTGGACTCAGGGAATTTATGTGACTCAGGATAATGCTGAAGTTAGATCAGCTCTCCTCCAAAAGAAGGAAAAGAAAAAATGGTCCAAAGTACTTCAAACAAATTCAAACACACACATATAACATACCACACAAACAGTATCCACACATACATACACCCAAAGACATACACACTATACACATACACACACCATTCACAGTTCACACACACATAATACCACAGACACATACACACACCCACATATACACACACAATACACATATACCACACACAGTTCACACACACACGACACACTACACACATACACACAGACACATATACACACACTAAGCACATATACCACACACATATACTCACACCACATATAAACAAACTATACACATATCACAGGCACAAACACATATACACATGCCACATACACACACACACATATACTACACACACACACACACATATACCACACACGCATATACATCACAAACATGCATGCATGTGCACATCTCTGGTCCAGCTATATCATTCTAAAAAATGAAATGCTTTTTCATACGTTTTTCTCCCAAGCAATTAGTTTTCCCACATTACAGAGGCAGTCAGTCCTGATTCATAGATAGAAAGCTGCATGAGTCAATAGCTAGCCGAACTGACACAAGATTTTTTTGTCATGTGTACATCATTTACCAAACACTTCTTAAGCACCTACCATGTGACAGATGCTGAATTTGGTGTCTGAGAAACTGGATGCTGAGGATGTCATCCCCATTCCCAAAGGGCTTTGCAACCAGACTGACCCTAGGTAGGTCACCTCCCTGGTGCTGTAGCCCCTGCCATGCTGGCTCTGGGGTTCAAGGTGACCCCTCCATGAGAAGGAACTACATTCTAGAATTGATGTGATAACCCTTTCTGTTTCCCAATGGCTTAGTGGCCCTGCACCTACAGGAACACTGGACTCCATAGGGCAGCAGAGCATCCCAGGAGGGCAGTGAAGAGCCAGTGAGGAGAGCCTTGGATTTGCTTGGGCCTGTGTGGCATGGCTTCCTCCCCCACATCCCTCCCCATCCCGCTGCCTCACCCAGGGGCTTATTTCTATTGGCAATCTCAGTAGTGCACATCCACATTTAGATAAGTGGCACTAAAATAAAATGGACTGTAATTATTGTTATAGATTACAGTAATTACAGATGGGGAAAGGGCCGATTAGATTAGCATGCCCCACCCCCCACTAGGACCCAGCTGATAGGAAGATTTGTGCAGAAGGCAAGGAACCTGCTGGGAGCGTTGGATGTCAGTATGGCCTCCCAGGGCCCAGGCTGCAAAGGGCAGGGCAGCGGAGGAGAGGTGGTGGGAGGGAGAGGCTTTCAACCTGAAAATAAACCAGCTATTAAGAAACAGAGCCTCTCACCAGCCTGCCTGGAGTTTATGCTCATGTGAGCTCAGGGCAGAGCTGTGGCAGGGCTTGCCCATGGCCTGAGTCTCCTGATATGAAGAGTTGTCCCCTTCTGTCTCTCAGCTGCAGTCAGCCATCTGCCACCAATGCCTTGCAGGCCTAACTGGAGCGCAGCACCTACCAAGGACGACCGTGACATTGAGCAAGTTACTTAGACTATCTCAGAGCCTTGTTCTCCTCATTCATGTAGTGTTGTAGTAAGATCACAGACATAGAGCACCTAGGACAGTCCTGGCAAGGAGGAAGGGTCTGGTAAATGTGCCTGCTCCTTCCCTTGCCCTGGCTGCCCAGGTCCCCAGCTGGGCCTGCAGATGCTCCCATCCTCATTACCTGGATCCGAACAATCTGCCCTTGGGTGGAAGGACTTAGCCTACAACTGTCTTGCCATGGAATCTGCATTGTTTTTTGAGTCCGCTGTCCACCTGGGCCTTCTTCATGAAAGGCCCATGGGTGAGGCTAAGTGGCTTGATCAGCTCTTGCTATGTCTGCGGGCTGAGTACTCAGCTCCATGCTGGACTCAAAACGCCTAGCTCTTATTCCTTTCACTTGTCCCTTCTCCAGAAACTGGAGCCCTGATTTGAATCCTAGGGTGGGATAACGGGGGCTGGTGTTATGGATATCTCCTGCCCAAGCAGCTCCATTTCCATTCTAAGAGTCTGCCCTGCTCTGTGACACCCACCGCTCCTGAGACTCCCATTAGTGTGAACCACGGTGGAGCCAGGCATAAGCCCAGCCCAGCACATTGCCCACCATCTGGGTCTCCTCTACCACTCCCTCAGGCCAAATCATTCCCTAGCCTGCCTGAATGTGTGGGTCCACTGCCAAGTCCCCCAGCTCCTCCCTGCTACTGTGTCCTGCAGCCACCCAACAGCAAGAGGCCCCCATGTCGACAGCCACTCCTCTCTACGATTTCTTCCTACACAGAATGCTTCTGCTCTTGGGTCTGAGAAAGTCCCCTACAGCTCACAGAAGCCATTCCAAAGTCACTCCCCAAGGTTTGGCCCTGGTTCCACTCCCTGCTCTTATCTCTTATTACCCCTGAAAAATACTTATCACATCACAGGGATCTGCTTACTCATCGGTCACCCTCCGGAGACTATAAACTTCATGAAAAAAGATAAAGAAGAAGAAGTTATTTTGCCTTTTAATTACCCCTTAGCAGAGTGTCTGACACACAGCAGACACCAATTAAGAGTTGATGAATGAGGGGAAAAAATCAGGAATTATTGACTGCCTAGATGCTTGCCAGCCTTTTTCTTTCTTGATTTAATCCTTCTCTGTGGGGGAAACTTTCCTGATGGAATATGGTCAAGGGCAGGGAGGTGCAGTGAGACTGGCTAGATGAGGCAGATATTCATTACAGAGAGGAGGGTGGTGAGAGGCCCAGAGGGTCAGAAGGAAGGAGGGTGTGGCAGATTGCAATGGTGGCCCAATCCTCCTTGGGGAAACACGAGCTGGAAATGAAACTACTAAAGCCTGAAAGCACAGGAAACTTTTGACCCTGGCAGGCTCATTGTACCTCTTGGAGATTGGGTCTTAGTCAATGTAAGTAAACAAGCAGATTTTTAATTCCATATTGACCTCATCTCTACCTTGCAGCCATTTTTGCAAGGGCAGAAACACCAAGAATTGCCATGGGGCTTGTACAGCTGGGCTTGTGTTGTCAGATTATCATCTCTGATGCTGATATTCACCAAGTTGAAATCTAACTTAAATGCTCTCCTTTCAGGCTCAAAGGTTTGTCCCTTGTCCCCTGCCCTCCGAGTAGAGAAAGTACAGATGTGTCCATCAGCCAAGAGCATCAGCAGTGCTCAAGCCCTCACCCATGGTCTTCACTGTCACACATCTGAAGGTTAGCATGCCCAACACAGCCAACAAACTTTGACCTGGGACTACCTATGATGATAGAGTGCCTCAGAAGGATGACCACTTGAAGGAGACTCTTGGGACTCTGCCTCCTATGGAACAGATCCCACTAAAGGCAGTCTCCCAGTTTGCCCTCCACAGCCTCCTGATATCCCTATTGCTCATTCTCAAGGCCAACATCTGATAAGACAGAAGTAGAATAAGTCTTACCTGGGTTCTTCTGTGCCATGCAATACCCACAGTCAGATCTCATGGCTGGTGGTAGCAAGGCAAAGTCATTTCCTCCATGTCCTAAATGCACTATCGCATCTCCCCCACCACCATCCTCTGTCTTGGGGACCCTTCCACTAATGAGTAAGCAGAGACAGTTGCTGGAGGTACCCTGCATGCAGTTACAAACTTAGCAATCCTCGAAGAATCCATGACTTGAAAACTACTAGCCATGGACACTTCTCAGAGGAACCACCTGACTCCTGGAGTCTCAGGGCACCTTTTAGAGGATGCCTGGTTTCCTGTCTTTGGTTCTCTGTTCTAATCCTAGTTCCCCAAATTCTCAAGGGCTCCTTCAGGCCTGCTGGCTCCTATTCCAGTTTCCCCATCCAAACTAGAAAAGATGGAGTCTCCCACTGAAATAGAGCCACCCTAACCCAGCACCCACCTGAGCTTAACGAGCTCTCTCTGCTTTAGAAGACAGGACCATTGACCCTCCTATGCCATTTTTGCCTCCTAAGAAAACCCATTCTATTTTCTGGGCTAGTCTCAGAGTTGGGATCTTGGGCAGAGGCCCTTGGAGCCCTTGATCTGAGAGGATTGTGAAGCCAAAGACACAGTCTCAGCCACATGGACCTCCATCAGTCACTAGAGTTCTCCGAGGTTTGTTACACCGCAGTGCCTTTACCCTTTCTTTTCCCTCTGCCTGGAACACAATTTCCCTGACTCTTTATGGAACTTTTTTCTCTACATGTTTAGGTTTCAATTTGTATATTATCTCCCAAGAAGGAACTCTGTGGATCACTCTACATAAATTAGTACTGCCACCAGCACAGCCTCATCCCCATCTCTATCAGAGCTGCTCCATTCCTACTTAGCCTTTACCACAGCCTTTAATTATTATGTATGGGTGTGTTCTTGCTTATAGTCTATCTTACCTAAAGAATGGAGAACCCATTCAAGCAGAGAACAGTCTATCTGTAACACCTAGCATGTGGTTGGCCCATGTAGCATCAGTGAAGATTTGCTTGCCAACCACATGAATTTATTCTCCAGTGAATGGCAAACACTAGTTGTTTCCACATATAAGTCATCACCTGAAGATTTCTTCAGGCCTGAGTATGAAAAAAGGCTCATCTTTCCCTGGGTCACTGATCTATTTTTGCTTTGGGGAGGCTGTCACTTTGAAAAGGACCCATTTCCCTCCTCATTGTGGCTAGCAAGAGGCACACAGGCACATAAAGAATGTCTGGAGCTGACCTCTAGCAACTGATCAGGTCCTTAGCAGATGAGTTGCTGGGCACCAAACTGCACAAGTCTAGAGGGCTTTTGGCTGCTTCAGAGCCTTCTGCCCAAGTCAGAACTTGCTTGGGAAATAAAACTGGGTTAGCGAATTCAGGGTAAGGGGGAGGCAGGGTGGGTGCATGAATTTGTATACTTATCATTCCAACAGCTTTATCTTGTATCTCTAACCTCATTTTTCTTTGTTCTGATTTCCCCCATTTCTTGATTAGAGGGGGAAAAAAAGAAAGAAAGAAAAAAGAAACCTACAGTTGTACATTAAGTATTTCTCTAAGCCGCCACTAATCCTTTTCTGGAATGAGGCAGAGTATAAATAAGTAAATATAAATAAATAAATAGGCTCTGTCTTCCCCAGGGTGCCCCACTCCATTTGGATTTAGGTCATCCACATGTCTATTTATGATCTATTTTCAAATTTCAGGATTCTGACTGTGTAAGCAGGAACCGCAGAGCTGGCTCTGGGGCCGAAACACCTGCCAAAGCTGACACTCCATGGGAGTGCCATCGTTCGTGAGCAGGCTGGTGCCACCCAGAGGCCTTGGGGAAGATGTTGGGGAAGCCACAGAGTGGAAGTGACCTGTCAGCACTCCAGGCCTGAGGCAGCACTGAGAATCCAGAAGAATAATGAATAAGCCAGAGTTGTATCTCTCCCTGGGTCTCAGCTTAAATTTATAGAAAATGAGGGGTTGGGGACAAAGACCATCTCTGAGGGGAAAAAGTGGGTTTCACAAAGCTTCAGGTATAGTGCCCAGGTCAAGGTATGGTTCCTATTATCAAACAACCCTTCTGGTTATACAGGAAGGCTTCAGATGACCCCCTTTAGCCATGGCCTTATAAATTCCTTTGCCACAACTAAAGCAGCAGACACTGTCAGGTTTCCGAAAAGAGAAGAGAGGACCTGGCTAGCTTCCAACCTGCGTGTGGGGTGGGATGGTCCCCAAGAACCCATGAGACTTAGGGACCTCATGGTCAGGGTAGCAGAGGTCCAAAGCAGGAGGTGAGTCCTGAACTTCCCCATACTGTAGCAGACGGATCTCAAATGCAAACCTGCAGTCGAAACACAAGATATAAATAAGAGTGCAAGAGTCTGAGTGACCGGGCCCAAAGATTCTCTCACTTTCCCCACACTGAGGAGCCCCAAGTTCTGTGACAGTAGCATCTCTCTCTCATGCCTCTTGGCATCCGCACCTTCTCTTCCATCTGCAGGGAGCCCTCTCCCTATTCCTGACTCTGCCTCCGACCTCAGCTTAGCTGTTATTCTGTCCAAAAGCTTTTCCTGATGCACAACCCTGCTTCCCTCACCCAAGGTGGGACCTACCTCCACCATCACAGCACATGGAGCATCACTGAGCCTGTCCACTAAAGGGGGTGAGGACCGGCCACGAGGCTCTGAACATAGAAGGGCAAGACTGTGTCTCCCTTTGTCCCCTGTTATTTCCTAACACATAACCCCATGACTGGCAGATACCAGGAACTCAATAAATATAGATTGAGCAGAAGAATGATTAAATGAGATGACACACAGTCTGCCAAGCACCAGCAGTTTGTCACTAGGCAATTGTCCTCAGGGGACCTGGCTCTATACCCAGGGGCCATTTCAGGCCTTGGAAAGGGAAACTGGCAAGAAACATACAAGGTTTAAATCTGTGAGGAGAACACAAGACAGACAGATGATAAGGGAGTCTCAGAACTGGGAAAAGAATGTTTAGTCACAGGAATTGCCTGACTGGGCATAGGGATGGGGCAGTGGGGGAGGTATAAAGCCCATCAATAGGGAACTGGGACACACTGGGGCTACTAGGTTTGGGTGGGCCCTATCCTGACTCAGACCAGGAGTCACCTGACAGGGAGTGGCTAGGCCCTTGGGCCTTCTGTCTTGGTCAGGTTTACATGGGGATGGTCACCACACTGCTCCATGAGTGAGCATCCAAGGGAGAGAACAGAGGTGGCCTCACTGTGCAGGACATCCCAGCTTGCCAACCAACCCCTCCTCATAACCACTTCACTACCTTGACTAAGCCCTCATTATGGACTGCATAGAATCCTCTGTTCCCCAGGTTCCTCTTCTCCCATGACAGAGCTTGCCTAGATGTCAGCCACATCCCCACACTATCTGAGGCACAGAAGAGAGACTTGCTGGGCTTTGGTTCTAGTGTTTCTTAGGGCTTGAGGCTGATATACTCTACCATCTGCCACCATAATCCACTCCCCTTCTAATCCTGTTTTTTTCAGAGATACTGAGGGACCCTCAACCCTAGAGACTCTAAATCACAGTGATCGAAGCACTCTAAGCCAGGTGGTGCCATCTGTGGGATCAGGCGGACACTGCTATCTACCCTGGCAGCTCAGGCCTGAGCAGAATACGGGTGTGCCCAGCCGAGATTGTTGCAGGAAGTCCACATAAGAAGTGACCAATGTCTCTGTAGAGGCCAAGTTGTTCCCCAAATGCAACAAGAGACTGAGTAAGGCAGAGACCAAGTTGTGGTTTCCAGCCACACCCTAGCCATGAGAGATGCCCCAAGACAAGTTGGAACAAAGGAACTGAGGGCAGAGAGTCCAAGTCATGACATGGAGATGCTGATCTCATGGGAATTTTCTGAAAGTTCCCTCAAATTTCAAGTTCTGAAAATTATGAAGAGATACACATCTTGGAAAAAGTGAATCACAAACTCGGAGAAAGCATTACCAATTCCCACAGAAGCCCAGGACTTGCCTGGCCAGCTCCCTCCTGCAGCCTCCAATTCCTTCCCACACTTTTTGTAACAGAAAGCTGACTCTCTTTGAATGATAATCAGAAAGTAAGAAATAATAAATATATAAACAGAATTTCCCCAAAAACTGTGTGGGGGAGGGAGAAGTCAGCATAGAGAAGGAAGGAACATCAGAAAAAGCAGATAAAGAAAATGTAAAATCCATCACAAGGAATTATCTCTTAGGGGGGAAAAAAGATTAAGAGTTTATACAAATATTCTCCCCAGTCTCAAAGAAGTTACAGATAACACAGTCTCTTGAAAGAAAAAGAAATCTAAGAAGAGATACATGAGTTCAAAGAAGAGATTATAAAACAACAGACAAAGATGAAAAGCAAACAGTTGAGCTCAGGGAAGAGTCCCGGAGCTTTTGTGCAGGGGTCCTGGGGAGGGACGGGGGGCAGGGCAGTGGCCCAGCGGGAAGGATGCAGCACCAGGAGGAAGGGGAACAGCTGAATCCATGGAGCCCAGATAAGAGGCCAGGGAGCTGATCCAAAAGAGAATCCTTATCTTAGGTTCTGGAAGCCGACCAAACTACGGAGCACACATTTCTCCAAATCCACCTTCCACAGGCCTGAGACCTTGGCCTCCCTGAAACCACTGCCCACCCCATTGGAGGATTATTCCCCAACTGCCAGTGCCACCAGGGAGCTGTCTTGACATATGAAGCTTCCGATGGCAGCGGCGGCGGCAGCAGTAGCAGCAGCAGTGGGAAAAAAACAAGCTGTAGCTGTCAGCTCTGAAATGCAGACAGTGTTGTCCCTGTCTCTAGATGATGCCACAGGACTCAGATCCTCAAATAAATCTTGTATTGATATTTCTACCAGTGGAGGGAGCCCTGGAGAGGTGTCTTTCAATATTTTAAAAATGATTTTCCCTCTTGGCTGTACTTCATAAGTCGTCAGACACTGGAAGCCAGAATCTTCTTCTTTCTTGCTGGAATGATTTGTTCTCTGGCAGGGTACAGGGTTTATGACTCCAGAATTCAGCTCCCAGTCTGAGTTGAGAGTTGTAGTTGTTGAAGCCTTGGGACCGTGGTCTGTCTGTCTCTCTCTCTCTCTCTCTCTCTCTCTCTCTCTCTCTCTCTCTCCACTCCTCACAGTGCTGGCTAAATGTAGTAACCACTGCAGCTCTGTCTGAGCACTAAGTTCCACAGGGCAGATTCAAAAGCAGGGCCACTCCTAGCTTTCTCAAGGGAAGCTGTCTTCTTCACCTTGATGCCTCTCCCTCGTGATGCCCCAATGGAACCATAGAAATGACACAGAATTCTACAGGGAGGAGGCCAAAGTGATCCTTATTCTGAGTTCCTTTCCAACAAAACTACAGCAGTGCAGGGCTCCTGAGAAAGGTCAGTACAACAGAGAGAGGAAACAGACACACAGAGGAAAGATGGTGGTACAGATGGTGTGGACTATTTCAGGTTAAGTCAGATGCCTGTAACCAGTGCCTGCTTTGGGGCTCTACCACATCATTGCCCCACCTCACCCTAAATACCCTTCTCATAATACAATGTCTGGCAGATGTTAAATCCAAAGCTCAGGTGTTGCTTGCACTAGAGTAAAGGCCTGCCTCCACTCTGGAGGCACCTGCGAATGGGCCTGGGGAGGCTCCTCAATGGAACCTACTTCCTCAACCGTTGATACATCTGCACGCACACCTTTGTGCAGCATGCTGCAGGGACTTGTTCATGCTTCGTCTGCTAAGTCCTCAGCCTGCCTCCACCTGGCAGCTTCTGTCCCTCCCGCAGCCCAGATCAATCAAACTGCACCTGAACCTCCACTCATCAATCACTTTCCCTTCTGGAGTCTCGTACCCAGCTCCTGTTCCATGCTGGGGCCCTTGTTTTTTCACTTATCTGTCACTGCTCTCAATTTTAAGCCCTTGGAGACAAATCCACAGAATCCAGCCCAGGCCTGGAAGAAGGTCAGGAAAGGTGTGAGTGAAGGAATCAAGTCCTATTCTTGGACCAACAGCTGTCACATGAGTTCTCCAATCTCTGCAGAGTCTGATGGTCTCTACAGGGCTCCACCATTCGGCATTCCTGTTATGCTCACTGATGTTAACTTTTACACAGGATGGCACATCCCAAACACTCCACAAATGGTAGCTATTACTACCATTGTAAAGAAGGCAGATCATGAAGAGTATATGAAGAATAAAGGTGTTATTATAGTGGAAGTCAATCAACAACGAGAAGGAAAACTCACTGGTCTTACACGGAACCTGCATTGTCTAAAGTGGACTCCATGGAGCATTCTTGAACTAGTTCTGGGTCCCGTGGAGAATGACAACCACTACAGCAACAGCAACAACAAAAGCCCTGTGTTAAATGAACTTTGGAAGGGAAAATGGATACAACAAAAATTAAACAGATTTCTTTACTACAGATTTTAATATGCTAATGTGTGTTATGGGTCATGATAAGATAGATTTACCATATAGCTCTTCCCATACTTAGTTCTCCCCCAGGGCCCTTACTTCGGGAAGCATCTCTTTGAAGTACTGCCACTCAGAACACACTTTTGGAAATGCTGAATTAGTCTCTCTATCAGAGCAGGTGTTTCAGTGGATTGTTTTTACCCAAATGAAGGCTGTAGATTTTCCACTGCTAAGGTTATTTAGTTAGACTCTACACAGCTTGCCATAATGATTTAAATATCAACTCTGTCACCCATCATTTTAGCTACTTAATATGATCAGCAACCTAATCATTTATATGATTTATAACATCATAGAACGAAAACAAGCACAGCTATTTCCATTCCTGAGACTGAATCTCAGAACATCAGTGCTTAAAGAGAAAACATGTGTCAGACAGTGAATGTTTTCAAGATTATGCTCACAATAAAGACAATAATGAATTTCACAAGTGTATTTCTAGTCATGTCCCTGAATGACAGCCAATGACATCACACCAAAAATATTGGATATAATGGGTCTCCAAGGAAGAAGGTAATTCTCACTGGAGAATGCTCACTGAATGCCCACCTTTACCTGATTACAAACGTTAGGGTCCAAAGAATTGATGGATTGAATAGCTTTCAGATAATCTACTAAAAGTGCTATTTTTCTCAATCTACCTTTGATGGGGGTTAAGTCATGGAAAGTTCAAAGTTTTACTTCAAAACCAGTGCCCAGGGTGCAAAGTAGTACTTGCCAATAGAGACAAGTGCTGCAAAGATAGGTGATGCAGAGATAAGACCCTGCATTTGCCTCCTGTAATTGTGAGACAGTATAGCCATGCCCTTGAGGGCAAACACTCATGAAGAATTGTAAAGCTGGCTTACTTCCAAGTGATTACTTTTCCTGCCCAAAAGAGATGGCAAATTCAATGTGGATTATTTACTAACCTCTTGTACTATTTACGTAGGTCTCCAGTTTAAAATGGCAGATGACACATTCTCTCCCTCAACTCCTAACTAAAATATTTACAAAGACAGAGAAATGATGAAAAGATATTTTTTAAAAAGATGAAGACAATACTGAGAGTCATTCTATTGTAAATATTAGGAAATTCTCTTGAAAACAGGTAGATATATATGGATCAAGAAGCATAATCAATGGACTACCCACGCTTTTCTTCAAAAGACCAGACAGTCACAGCACTTTAAACACAAAAGGATATTCTAACATCACTCATTCCTTTCTTTGCTTGTTCTTGATATTGGTCCCAAGGTTTATGCCAAATTGAATAGTGCATAGCAATTCCCCTACTCTGTGCTTTCTGTCCCTGGGAAAGCCAGACTGTTTTCTGAATCTCCCCAAACATGTGAAAGCAAAAGATACCAAAAGGTATTCTGCAGAATACCAGTCTTACAAGATGCACCTTGGAGAGTCTCATATATCCCCACCTCAAGGAGGTACAGAATCATTCAAAGGCTCTGAAAAGTCATTCAATAAACAATGCTGTTACGATTTTTGTTTAATTCAGTATTTCTTAAATGCATTTGAATACATGGCATTTTTATTTTTCACTTAACATCTATGAACATCCTGAAGAACAAGTGAGCCCTGAAACATATTTTCAGAAAATGTTCTAAATCCATTTAGAAAAAAACAATTTCCAGAAAACAGGAAGACAAAAGACAGCAAGTGGAGGAGAAAGGAGACAGGCAATAGTGCATTGAGTCCTGGGACATGTAATTCCCACCAGCAAAGTACATTTGGCTGTCTTGAGACAGATTTAGAAAGTGTCTCAACATCTCAACATCTTACAGCAGGGCTTACTGAATGAGTAATAAGTTTTTTGAGTAATCCAAAAAAAGTGACCATGGACAGAGCAATGTAAAATGTAGTAAACATCTTCAAAATAGTTCAGAGGACATGGTTTTTTAAAAAAAACTAAAAGAAGAGAGATGGAAAAGTCATTACCCCCCCCCAAAAAAAACACAGAAAAATGACAACCTGAGTATTAAAGGGAATTGATGAGTTAAAGAAGGAAGGATTGAAAATAAAATCAAATTTCTAATCCTAGCACTGGAATTGACAAACAAAATAATACTGAATCAGTCATGGGAAGCTTCCTCTCCCTGACAATGTGAAAGGAATGGTCAGAGACACCAATGACAAGGGCTAAGATGAAAGATGTGGAAAGAATAAAGAATGCAGATCAAAGCTAGAATTCCAGAAGATTCTAGGGAAGCAAATGTACACACCAGAAAATGTACAAAAACTTTGACAGGACCAAAGAAGACAAAATTTTAAAAACTTGTTTTAATTGTGAACAAATCAATTGTAAATTAAGGGGATTTACAATGCCCTAAACAACATTTTAAAAATAAATATACACATTCTGGTAAAAATATTTGAATTGAACAAAGAATACATACTATAATAAGTTCTGGAGAGAAAAATAATATTGATTAAAAAGTCTGTTTGATTTCAGACTTTCCATTTTTTACACTGAATGATTAAAAAAAGAAGTAAACATCTCCAACTTATGTAATGACACAAGAAGTACATTCTAGATTAAGAAGGAAATTGAAAGATATTTTAAAAACTCAGAAATTATCAAAAGTGGCATACTTGGAAAAATAGCATAAATATATAATCTAGCCATCATGAAAAGGATAATAGAATTATAAAATCTAGATGAGAAAACTATAGTAATAAAGTGACGACTCTGCACATTGAAATAACTGAAGTTCATAGCTACTATATTTTAACTCAAATTTTTGGATTTCTGATCATTATATGGCAACCTGCCATTTTCTGCTTAAAAGTAAACAGACTATCAAGAAACAATGACAACTGCCCTCATTTGAAACACAGGAATGCAAAGTAATAGAAGTATTCCGGGCCATATTGGGCAATGCAGAAAAGCAGACGAAGAGGAGGAGGAAGAAAGGAATCATCCATAAGTAATCTGTGGGTGAGGGTCTGAGGCATAAAAGCGGATGAGGTAAAAAAGAGGACACTCTGGAAATACATTTTCCCAGACCTAAAGAATGTTGAATAGTTTGGATAGAAATTTCCTCAAGATGAGATACTTGGAAATAAGAAAATGTCAGAATTGATATTATAGTGAAATTTCAGAATATTCCAGCAAAGAGGAAAAAAGTTCTATCGGTTTCCAAAGAGAAAGAGAAAATAACTTTTCAAAACAATTTAACATCAGACTTCTCAAAAGCAATAATGTATTCAATAAGACAATTGGAGTAACATATTTTAAGGCATTTTAAGTGAAGGAAAATTAAACCTGGAATTTTATATCCAGCCAGATTGCCTTTCAAATGTCACAAAAATATTTTCAGACATACAAGGCTTCATTAGGCTTGCCTCATGAAGAGCCATTTTTAGAAAGACTGCGTAAATATCTTTATCAGTATCTAAATAAGAAAAAATAAATAAACCTAGCAGATACTGCAGAAGATACATGAAGTAGACGTGATAAAATACCTGGAAGGTTTGTTTTTGTCTTTTAAAGGGTTAAAAGCACTTCCAAACAGAAGAGACAATGTATATCCATAAGAAACTAAAATAAAAATTATTCTAAAAGTTCTTGCCCAGAACGTCATGAAATTTTTCCCCTATGTGTTCTTCTAGTAGTTTCATGGCTAGATCTTATATTTATGTCTCTCATCTATTTTGAGTTTATTTTTGTAAATGGCAAGAGATAAGGATCTAGTTTCATTCTTCTGCATGTGAATATCTAGTTTTTCCAGCACCATTTATTGAGAAGACCGTCCTTTCTCTACTGTCTGTTCTTGGCATCTTTGTCAAAAATCAGTTGGCTGTAAATGTGTGGATTTATTTCTGGGTTCTCTATCCTGTTCCATCGGTCTGTGTTTCTGTCTTTATATCAGTACTATGCTATTTTGGATACTACTGCTTTGTAGTATATTTTGAAGGCAGGAAGTGTAACATCTCCAACTGTGTTCTTTTTGCTCAAGATTGCTTTAGCTATTTGGGGGTCTTTGTGGTTCCATACAAATTTTAGATGTGTTTCTTCTATTTTTATGAAAAACAAACGTTGAAGAGATAGCTATCGTCCCATGTTTACTGAAGCACTATTCACAATAGCCTAGGTATGGAATCAACTTAATTGTCTGTCAATGGATGAATGAATTTTTAAAATGTGGCATATGTACACAGCAGAATATGATTCAGTCATAAATAACAGTGAAATCCTGTCCACTTGTGACAACATGGATGCGCCTATAGGACACTATGTTAAGTGAAATAAACCAAGCAAAGAAAGGACAAATACCACATGATCTTACTCATATGTGCAGTTTTTAAAAAAACGGTCTCATAGAAATAGAAAGTAGAACAGAGGTTACCAGAGACTGGGGAGAGTGCGGGGGGCGGTGAGGGGGGATGAGGAGAGGTTGGTCATTGTATATAAAGTTACAGCTAGTTGGAATAACTTCTGGTGTTCATACACGGTAAGATGACTATAGTTAACAATGATGCACTGTATATTTCAAAATAGCTAGAAGAGAGAAATTGAAGGTTCTGATAATTATCTTGATTTTATCATTACACAATATATACATATATCAAAACATCACACTGCACATCATAAATATGCACAATTATTATGTGTCAATTAAAAAAATAAAACAACAAAAAGTATAGAGAAGATAGAGTCCCTATAGAATACTGAAGGGTTTAATGAATCAAAAAGATATGTCTAAACAAGTATTACCTAATAAATTAGCCTCAAAATTTATATACATACATAGAATTACAAAAAACTTTAAAAACTGAGTAAGTGAGGAATTTCTAAGATACTTTCTCATTGATCCAGCAACCCAAATAATAACCAAAGATATACAATATGTGCATAACACAATTTAATGAGCATATAGTTGTGTATTAGACAATTTAAAAATACAAAATCTTCACAGACATTTGTAGTGCATTTCCAAAACTGATTACATACTAAACAAGAACAAACTATATTCTTGACCAAAGGTTACAAGGAAATTAAAAAGTCATAACTAAGATATTCCTCTATAGGGAAAAAGTTTTAAAGTACTTCTACATAACTCAGAGATCATTGAAAAACTCATAATGAATAGTTCAAAACCACCTAGAACTAAATAATAATAATAACAACCAAAACAACCACTACAGAGAAAAATTCATAGATATAGCAAAAGTGGTAAACTGAGAAAAATATGTTGCTTCCAACTCTTATATTAGAAGAAAAGCAAGAACTAAGAATCTATAAAGAGAATAATATTAATCCCAAAAATATATAAAGGTGATAAAGATGAGAACAGAAATTAACAAAATTATGTATTTACTAAAAGCCTTTACATATCACTGTCCATGATCAGGCACGTAAGTGTTTTACAATTATTAGCTCTTTTCATCATCATAACAACCTATAGAGTGAGTATAATGACTAGTCCCATCTTCTAGAGATAGAAACTGAGGCACAGAGAGCTTAAGTAATTTACACAAGATCACACAGCTAGTAATTGTTGGAGCCAGAATCAGCCTTCAAAGTTAGGGCTACATGCTTTGTAAAAATAGAAAGATTCAAATAGAGATAAAAGAATAGCAAAATAGAAAATTCACTAGGATTATAGATTTGAGAGAGAGAGCAAATAATATCATGAATGAAAAAGTGACAATTACCAATGCAGCAGAAATTAAACACATGAGAGAATATTATTAATTACTTTATGCTAATAACTTTTAAAAGTTAGAAATATATATTTGTTGATACTAATATAAAAATAACTCAAAAAGAAATAAAACATAAAAATTCCTATAGCTTTTGAAGAAAGTTAAAAGCAGTAATTAAACATTTTCTAACAAAGAAGTTTTGGATATTTTACAGGCAATTTTTATTAAATTTACAGTGCTTATGTCCCTTTAGAAATTATAAGAAAAGGCATTTAGGTGATTCCACATCTTTGCAATTGTGAATTGTGCTGTGATGAACATGCAGGTGCAGTTGTCTTTTATATGAAACGACCTCTGTGCCTTTGGGTAGATCCCTAGTAGGGATTGCTGAATCAAATGGTAGATCTACTTTTAGTTCTTTAAGAAATCTCCATAATGATTTCCATAGAGTTTGTACTAATTTACACTCCCACCAACAGTGCATAAGCATTCCCTTTTCTCCTCATCAGCGCTAGCGTCTATTTTTTTTTAAATAATTGCCAGATGCTAACTCATCTTATGAATCTACTATAATTTTGATTGCAAAAATAGCGCAAGAAGAAAATTGTACAACACCATTAATTTTATTCATAAATATAGATGTAAAATGTATAAGAAAAAAATCTCTGAACAAAAATCTCTGAAATAAAATTCTGAGATGCTAAATACAACAGCATATGAATTGTATTAAGCAAATGAATAGAGAAAACTCATGTCATCACTTCACAGAGACAGTGCAATCGTTCCACAATATTTAATATATATTTGTGATGACTATCATAATATATCAGTAATAGAAATAAAGTATATTATTTTTATAAAAAAGGATATACAAAGTACATTGAATAAACATAATCCTAAATGGTGAAATAGGAAAGCAATTACTTTAAAATTAGAAATACCAAATGGTGTCAACTATTACCAAATCTATTCAACATTATACTAGATGTTCTAGAATGTACAATTACAGAAAAAGCCCTAAGAGTTAGAGATGAGAAAATAAGAGATATTATTTACAGATTACATGTTAACCTATATATATAAAACAAAAATAATTTTGAGAAAAATTATTCGCTATAAGAGAGAAATTCAGGTTAGATTAATAAATATAAAATCTCTATATTAAAGTTCATTTTATTTATATGCACAAAACAGAAACAATATTTTTAAAGGACAGTAAATTAATCTGACAAAATATGTGCAAGAACTGTATAGAGAAAATTATAAATATCACTGTCATTAAAGAATTAAAAAATTAACAGTTAACCAATGATCAAGGAAACAAAGACATAATATGGTAAGGCTATCAATTCTCTCTAAATCGATCTATACAGGCAAAAAAGTAACAATCAGAAAAGCAACATTTTACAAGGAATTTGGAAAAATAAATAACTAAGAATAGCTAAGAATTTTCTGAAAAATAACTGAGAAAGGACACACAACTTAACAGACAGTATAATTTACATGATTTATTATTATGCCATAGAAATTAAGACAGTTAAGTATTGGTACAGATCAATTGACCAATATAATAGAATAGAGAACTAGAAGCAGACCCAAATAAATGTATATGTATATCAAATTTCACTATGGAAAACTTGATGCACGTAAATCATTAGGGAAAGGACTACTTGATAAATAGGACTGTGGTAAAATTAGTATCCCTAACTTAAAACAAAATGAAATTATATTCCAATTCATGCACAAAAATTACCTCCAGATAGATTCAAATCTTACTTTTAAAAGGAATTTTTTTTTTAATTTTAATAGGAATGACTCCTAATCCTGGCCATTACAGAGAACTTAGTACCTAAAAAGCAGGACTAAATAAACAAAATGAATATTTTCAAACATTGGACAAGAAGCAGGGCAGGACTGTGACCCTTGAGAGAAGAGAAACAGGTAAGGAGAGTCCTGCAATCTCACTAGAATTCCAACCAGGGTACACACACACACACACACACACACACACACACACACACAGAGAGAGAGAAATGCACATACATTACCAAAGCACATTAAAATCAAATGGCTAAAAAAATATCTTAAGAGTCAGTCAGGAAAAAATAAATGTTATTTAGAGGAGTAAAAATATTAAAATTAGTACAGACTTCTTCTCAATTACACTATAAACCAGAAGATAATAAAACAAATGGGAAAATAAATTTAATTATCAAAGTGAATTATACATGAAGCAAAAGTGAAATATCTCAAAAAGAAAAAAAAGCAGAAATTTTTTAAATTTCCAGACAAGCAAATGTCTAACAAAAAATGTTAAAGAAAGTTTTTTCAGACTGATAGAAAATAATATCACATGAAAATGTGGTTCTTGCAAGTCAATAAAGAGTAAATATATATAGAATGCATTTTTATTTAAAAATATTGAGTGCATAAATCAAATTTAAAAACAATAAATAGCCGGGCTCGGTGGCTCAGCCTGTAATCCCGCGCTTTGGGAGGCTGAGGTGAGTGGATTGCCTGAACCCGTGGGTTCGAGACCTGCCTGGGCAACTTGGCGAGACCTCATCTCTACAATAAATCAAAAAATCAGCCGGGCGTAGTAGCGCGCACCTGTAGTTCCAGCTACTTGGAAGGCTAAGGCGGAAGGATCACGGAGCCCAGTAGGTCGAGGCTGCGGTGGCCGGGAGTGGCCACTGCACTCCAGTCTGGGCGACAGAGTGAGACTCCAACCCAAAAAAAATAAAAATAAAAATAAAAATAAAAAACAATAAAAAATATCTAGTTAAAAACATAAGTAGAAATATAATTAATGACAATAATAATAAAGTATGGATAGTGGAAATATTAAGTATACTGTTGCAAGGTTCATACATTATACGTGAACTGCATATTATTTGAAGGTAGTAGGCTATAAATTAAAGAAGCATGAGATAAACCCTTAAACAATCACAAATATAAATTCATTATTATATTAAATGAAATAAAATAAACACACAAGTAAAAGTTGAAGATTTTCAGATAAAATTTCTAAAGTCAAATATGTTGTCTACAAAAAATGTTCTTTACATTTAAAAGAACAAATTAACCATCTTCTTAGTTGTGATGGTTAAAGCCACAGGAGTCAATTAAAATGACTAAAAGAGACTATAGAAAGAATGTGTTTTGAGGAGAGAAACTGTAAATATCTACAGGAAATATAAAATAAAGATGCCAGGGAAATATCAAAAAAAAAGTAAAATAATAGATTAACAATAAAAAGATTTATAAAAAAGAAAGTTATACCATGTAAATGCACATTGCAAAAAAATATGTAGTGGCTATATTAATATCCAACCATGTGTACTTCAGAACAAGAAATAAGAATGTTTATAATAACAAGAGGAATAATTCACCAAGGAGCAATAATAATCTATGAATGCACCTAATTAAAAACATTAAAATATGTGAAGCAAAAAGACAAAAATTCTAACACTCTTTCTCCTTAATTGGCATTTTTTAAAATATCAAAAAATCAGTATGTATGTAGATGGCTTGATCAACACCATATACAAAATTAACCTAACTGGCATTTATGGAATACTATATCCAACAATTACAGTGAAAATAGACTACTCACTTAGATTAACTATTGTTTTTCTATCAAAGAAGTTTCAATAACTTTAAAAGGACTAATGTAAAACACAGACTATTCTGTGACCAAAACAAAATTAATTTAAAAATTAATAACAAAAGCATTTTCAAAAGCTCCAAATAAAGATATTTGAACAACATATTTGTCATTAACCAATGGGTCAAAAATGATTAGAAAATATTCTAAACTATTAGAAACAATAGAAAATATTTTGAGCAAAACATTATGCACACCCAAGTATTAAAATTTGTGGTGCATAGCTAAAGCAGTACTTACTTTTAAATTATAGTTCTAAATATTTATATATTTTTAAAAAGAGAAAGGTATAAGATCATTGATTCAAGCTTTCAATCAAGAGTCTAAGAAGAAGAGAAAATTAAACATAAAATAGCTAGAACTAATTAAGTACTAAAAATGTGAAATCAATTAAATTAAAAATTTAGAGTCAACGAAAACAAAAATTGGTTCTTGAAAATATCAATAAAAAATTATAAGACCCTATTTAGACTAATCAGGGAGGAAAAAATTCAAAAAGCATAAATTGTCCTTCTAAAAAATAAAGGAAAGAGCATCACTACAGATTCTACATACATGAAAATGTTAATTAAAGGACTGTAATAAATAATAATATCCAATAAATTTGAAAAAAATGGGAAAACCATCTTAAGATCCAAATAACCAAAACTGATGCTATAAAAAATAAGATTTCTGAATAGAAGTGTAACTATTAAAGATATTTAATTCATAACTTTAAAGTTTCCCACAAAGAAAACTGCAGGTCTAGATGGCTTTACTCAAGCAACCATTTGAACATCAAACAATACCAATTTCACACAAATAATCTTAGACAAAGGGGGAAAAGAGGTACTTCATAACTCATTTTATATGGCCAGCATTATCCTTATCCAAACCAAAGGAATTACAAGAAAAAAATAGGTTAATACCCCTTGTAATCATAAATCAAGCCCACCCACGTATATAAATTTAAAATACAACATAATGACTATGCAAATATTATCCTAGAAGTGAATTTTGTTTTACCTTTCAAAATCAATTAATATAATTCACCACATTAACAAAATAAAGCAACAAATTAACATAACAATCACAATAAGAAGCAGAAAACATTTTATAACATTCAAAGCTCATTTATTATAAATGTCTCAGCAAAGTAGGAACTGAATAAAGATCATGTCCAGAAAACCTTCATTTCACATCATACTTTATGGTAAAAAGTCTGAATACCTTTCAGCTAAAATTGGAAACAAAGCAAGGATGTCAACTCTCCCACATCTTTTCAGTATTGCATTTCAAAAAAAGGAACAAACCACTTACAAATAAAACAACAAAACATCATGGGAAAATGTTTGAAAATTAGGCTAAGTAAAACAAAGATGTTACAAAAGATACCTGTGCACTTTATTTGTATGCTCTAGAATAGGTATTACTAGTCTGTCATGCCAAAAATCAAATCAGCATTTGCCTTCAATGGAAGAGGGCATTGAAATTAAAGGGGAAATGGGAAAACTTTTAGTGTCATGAAAAGGTCCTATCCCTTGAATAGGTTAGTGGTTGCCTGGTGAAAAAATTTATCATTACTAATCCAATTGTGCAATTAAAGTGGGTGCACTTTAATATTTGTAAATTATGTAAATTATGTCTCAAAAAAGTTATTTTTAACTTTTACTAGAAAATATGAGGAAATAGCTTTCCTTGGATTCAGATCAAAAGTACTCATTTTAAAAGTTTAAAAAAAAAACTGACTTTATTAATAATTTGTTATTTTACGTACCTTAAAGAGATGGGAGAAAATAACACAAGTTTGTGGTAGATATTTGCATGACTTAAAACTAAAAAAGTAAAAGTTTCAGAAACACATGAAGAACTCTCATTAATCAATAAGTAAGAAAGAAATAATCCAGTAGAAAAAAAACAAGCAATGGAAATGAATATTAACAGGAAAAACATATGCTAAATTAACATACGAAGAAATGCTCAATTTTCATAGTGATCAGGGAAATGCAAGGCATGATCAAATGTAATACCATTTAAACTCTCTTAACTGGCATAAATAAGAAGTCTAAAAATAGCCAGGGTTTAAAAATAAAACATGTATCAATGGAATACCGTATACATTGCTGGAAGCATAATTAATATAACCACATTAGAAAACAAATTGATATTAGAAGTTGCTTTTTAAGTTGATTATTCATAAGACCCAGCAATTTCATTTCTGTACATAGTCAAGAGGAACTCTTGAACACGAACACACATACAATTCAAATGATGTTCACAAAAATATTATTTATAATAGAAAAATAGAAATTATAAATAAATCAAGAAACTATGTCCAGATAAATAGATAAGTAAATTATATACTCAAAAGCAAAAAATAACAGCAATATAAGTTAAACAACTTAGTTACACACATAATAAACTTTATTAACATAATATCCAATTTAAAATTAAGTCCCAGGAGAATATTTACAACATGAAATCCTTATTTGAAAGTTCAAAACTGACTTTATTTTATTTTATTTTTTTGAGTCAGAGTCTCACTCTGTTGTCCAAGCTGGAGTGCATTGCCACTGCAGCCTCTACCTGCTGGGCTCAGACAATCCTTCTGCCTCAGCCTTCCAGGTAGCTAGAACTACAGGTGTGTGCCACCACACCCAGCTAATTTTTCGATTTATTGTAGAGACGAGGTCTCACCAAGTTGCCCAGGCTGGTCTCCAACCCCTAAGCTCAGGCAATCCTCTCACCTCCACCTCCCAAAGTGCTGGGATTACATGCATGAGCCACCATGCCCAACCCAAAACTGTATTTATTAATTAATTTATTAAACTGAATAATGATCCAGGGGAGAGCACAAAGAAATATATAATAGAATCATAAAAATAAGGGAAGTTGCCATAGTAAACAACTTAAAAATCATCCAACATTCCTGCTACCTCCATTGGATGGTATGATAGGCAGAATAATAGACCCCAAAGATATCCCTCTCCTAATCCTAGTAAGTTGCAAATGTGTCATTTTACATGGTAATGATGAATTAAGCTTGCAAATGAGACTAAAGCTAGTAATCAACTGACCTGAAAATAGGGAGGTTTTCCTGGAATACCTAGGTAAGCCCAACGTACTCACATGGATTTTTAAAAGTGAAAGATGGAAGCAGAAGGTCAGAGGAAGTTGTGATTATGGAAGACTGGTCAGAGACATGTGGCACTGCTGACTTTGAAAATGTGACTTTGAAAATGGAAGAACAGGATCCAACAACACATCTCAAACATCATCCATCATGACCAAGTAGGCTTCATCCCTGGGATGCAAGGCTGGTTCAACATTCGTAAAACCATAAATGTAATTAAATACATCAACAAATGTCAAAACAAAAACCACATAATTATATCATTAGATGCAGAAAAAGCCTTCAACAAAATCCAGCACCCTTTCTTGATTAAAACCCTCGAACATCTAGGCATACGGGGAACATACCTCAAAATAGTAAAAGCCATCTATGAGAAACCCACAGCCAGCATACTCCTAAATGGAC
>CAUYQG010006233.1:0-10489 GCA_963574415.1 Tarsius wallacei
GAGTGATCTGTCACAGAAAAAAGAACTGAGTACCACATGTTCTCACTCATAAGCAGACTTTGAACAATTAGCATAATACTATAAGAAAAGGATTGGCAGTTGAGGGAAACTGTCAGGGGGGAAGGGTGAGATTGGCAGTAGTGGCAATCTGCTGGGGGAGGGTGGGTACACCTTCTCAACAAAGGTACCTGCATAATGAACATTTATATACTTAACCCTGAGTTGTACCCCACATCTTTAAAATTAAAAATTAAAAACAAACATTAAAAAGTGTGTGTTTATTCTTACATGTTTAAACTGCAGTCATTTGCAAAGTACTCTCCATTTCATGCAACACATCTATTGAGATGCTTTTTCCACTGCTCAAAACAGTTTTGAACTCATGGATTTTGATGCCTTTTCAAGTGTCTGCCATTTTTTGTTTCACCTGTTCCTCACCAGTGAAATGTTTCCGTTTGATGACTTTTTCATCCAGGAAAATGAAAAAAGTTGTTTGGGGCAAGAGCAGGTGAACAGGGAGGGTGGTGCACAGGGGTCATGCTGTTTTTGGTTAAAAACTGCTGAGCACTCAGCATGGTGTGGGCAGGTAGGTGCATTGTCATGGAGGAGGAACCAGTCACCTGTTTGCAACAACTCAGGACATTGACTTCACACATCATGATGCAACCTTCTCAAAACTTCCCGATAAAAATTTTCATTGACTGTTTGATCCAGAGGAACAAATTTCAAGTGTACTACCAGGGTTCACCCTCCAAAAGATCATTTCATGGGTTTTTTTGAAGGGTCCACCCTGATGTAAGAATCGCTTTTAATCAATTTTCTATGTTCCATGAAAGCTATTACAATAAAAATGCCTATGCAAGATATATTTTTTGATTATTTAGTCAATGTAGGACACCATGCACTTAAAATTCTTGTAAAGTATAACCTTTAAAAGTGTCTGTCTGGCATGCACATTATGTATGCCCTTAATTTTTTTATTCCATCACTGACGTTATATTAGCACCAAAAAAAACTGGTCTCTCATGTAAGCTATAATAAGCTTGAATTTTGAACTAGAGCATGAATAAGTACATTTTTCCCCAATTAACCTTATATCAAGAGATCTGGTCACAAGCTTCAATACCTAAATAAGGTTTGTGAATGTAATAGGATAAGGTAATACGACAGCAGCCTACAAATAGAGTTTATATTATTAGAAACCAGTTGGAATGATTTGTATGTCAAAGCAACTGGTAAAGCCGTCCAATGTTAGAGCACTAATAAGGTGGGAGGCAGAGCAATCATAACCCGTGTTCCTTTATAGAATGAATCGTTGCTCCACACTGAATCTTTGCAATGCAGTGTAAAGGATGCTGACACAATCAATAATTCCCTCTTGGAAGAAAAAAAGTTCAAAGATTCAATGTGAATAACATTATCCTATTTTCTCAAAACCCTTTCCTGCATCAAGTAATATGGCTTCAGACAAGGGTTCCAACTGAGTTGTGGCATAAAAAAAGATTACAAGAATTCAGTAGATCAGCAGGAAGCACACAAAGAAAGCATCCTTTCTCACAGCTAGCTTGATTAAACTTAAGGATCTAAGATAAAATTAAGATAGCTAACTTATTACCAGAGTCTCCCTCAAGTGTGTTCTTTTCTATTTGTCCAAAGTAAATAAATGCCCGCCACATTGCCTGAGAAGATTTTGTTCTTAAATATTTTATAGACTCAGAAATCTTTATTCTTGATTGGTCCTCTAAAGTATCAATCATTAAAACAGGAATGTTTTTCTCCTATGTTTTGTCTTGTAACTGTTTCCAATCCCTCATGCATCATAAAACCTGGGGAAGCTAAACTTTAATTTCTTACTTTCTTAAAGATGACTAACAAATACAAATACTCTGTAAATGTGGTAACTCTTTTTGGTTTATTCATTAAAAATGTTTCCCTCTAGTGAATATTTAATAAAAATTTAGTAAATGTCATCTTATCTGATTGTTTAAGATCAACTATCTCCACATATTTTAATCCTCAATTTATCTTAAAGAAATAGGTGGCTACATGTAAATAGGATAAAGTAATTTTTTCATAGGTATCAATTACACATTAAAGTTTTGCATGTGTAATTATCCTATTTCTTCCTAAATCTTAATGGTGTTACTCTCTTCTTTTACTTGTTGTGATATATACGAAAAGATATTGGACACCATTACAGCAGTTGATTTGGAGCCAAAAGATTTTGGCACTGTCTACCAATTGTACTGATAACCCCATTAACTGAACCATTGCCTTTGATCATTATGAAGATATTACCATGAAAATCCAGCCAACACTTGAAATAGGATATGAGTCATGGTGTCTAGGATAATAAGAAAAAGAAATTCTCATCACTGGAAGTGGCCCAATTATATTTCACTATAAATAACATATTTTAGAGCAACACCTGGTAGCAATATAGATATTATGCAGATCTTTTTTTCAAAATAGTCGGTTCCATTATTTCAAAAGGATTGATTTCTCCCACATGGTTGTCAGACCAAATGGTTCTTAGTTGGTATCTCATGCAACTTAAAAATGAATTGAATTTGCATGACTAGACACTAGAATGGTAAAATGACTTGATACCATCTTAGCCTAGTACACATGGACTAAAAAACATGGAGCTTTATTCTAGACTATTCCATCAGCAAACTTACCTATCTACATCTCCTATTTATGAACGTATATGCAACCCATTTTGAAATTATAGTCAAGGCTCTGTAACACGCACACATTTCTTAAGTAGTCAATGTGTATTTGCACATAGTTGATTTCCATTAAAGCTACAGATTAATTATTTGAATTAAACATAACATCCAGCCAGGCTCGGTGGCTCAGCCTGTAATCCCACGCCTTTGGGAGGCTGAGGTGAGTGGATTGCCTGAGCCCGCGGGTTCGAGACCTGCCTGGGCAAGCGAGACCTCATCTCTACAATAAATCAAAAAATTAGCCAGTCGTGGTAGCGCACCTGTAATTCCAGCTACTCGGAAGGCTGAGGCGGAAGGATCGCCGAAGCCCAGCAGGTCGAGGCCGCGGTGGCCGGGAGCGGCCACTGCACTCCAGTCTGGGCGACAGCGTGGGACTCCAACTCAAAAAATAAATAAATAAATAAATAAATAAACATAACATCCAACAGATAACTCTGGCCATGAGCTCCTGAAGAAGTGCAAAGTGAACATAATTCTGACATTTATGGATTATTCTTACGTTACCTTACTGGAGCCAAGAATGCTTAATATAGTGTTATTCTTAGAAAATATGATGACTGATATCTATTTACATTTTTTCAAATGATCCTTAGTACATAATGTACACATAAACTACTGATACTGTTTATATAAACCAAATGATCATATGATATTTGAAAAATTAAATCTTCTAACTTTGTGTGAATAATTACAATTCTGGAATAGACATATGCATATATGCAGTTACATAAAGGGGGGATTTAAATACTGATAAGAGTGAATTTTGGTCTTTGCTATGGTCAAATTGTATTATTTGGGAACGTTAAAAAAAAAGTTATTTGCTCTTTTTTGTCTTTAGGGCTCCACATCTATGGAACTTAAAGTAAAGATGCTTATATCAATATACTAAGCTATATTTTACATCTTTTTAAGCAAATATGCATCTTGAGCTTTATCTGTAATTAAAAATTAAAATAAAAATTTGCATTTACCAAAGGTTTTGTATCATTAATTTTGTGAAGAGAAAAGTATTTTAAGGGGAGAGCAAAGACCATTCACACGTTAGGAAGGTCACTAAAATAACAGTTTGAAGTCAAAACCAGGAAAATGCATTTATTTGACAATTTAATCTATATATAATTAGTTTTCTAAACCATATTTTGATTTAGCAATACAAAGAAAATAGAGCAGGAATTGTTCCACCTTGAAACTCACAGTCTGTGGAAGAACCCACAACTCTCCCGGGACCACATACCTGTTTCTCCTCTGTACCAGCCTGTGGGTCTTTCCTTAGAGCCCGGGAGGGAATGGCATTGCAGAAAACTTGCTTTTCTCAACAGATACTGCTTCTTATGATAGTTTTTATAGAGTATTAGAAGAAAGATAAAAATTTACTCTGAATTAAGTAGTTTCACAGATCGTCCTAGCAAGAAACCAATATATTTCCAAACACAGGGTCTGAAATATCCAAACTATTCCTTGTTTTGAAGAAATAATTTGGACATAAAAAATCAGGATGAAGTCTTGATTTAAAAGAAATACATATGATCCTTAAGTATTCATTAAGGTTTAGGGTTGTCTTCAAAAGCCAATTCATAAATGACTGGATATAAAAATATCTCCTACATATTCAAAGAAAAACACAGCTGCTGTTTATGGGTTATGGAATTCAAAACATGCCACAATGACTCTGAAACCAGATAGAGGCATTAAAACGTATCATAAGTTTCTAGAGTAACTTTATATTAGTGTAAAAATATAGATACAAATTTTAAAAATATATACCTATAAATGATTGATTTACTTTTATGTCTACATTATAATGGCATTAGCATTGAAAAATATGTCTACAGTCATGTTTCTAATCTATCACATTTGTCTTTTTAAAATTAGAGGTAATATCATATGTGAACAAATTTCAGATAACCTTAAAATTTTATTTTATTTTATTTTTTACAATTCCTCTTAGAAAAGTAGAAATACACCCTGATTTCCACCCTGCAGCTCTAACTATTGAAAACTTAAAAAGAATTTAGCAATAACCTCTGAGAATGTTCCCAGAGGTGGCTGAATTCGTGCAATATCAAGATAGCAGCAGCAAAGAGAACAAATGTATAATGTTTTCATAAGATACCTAACAAGAGAAACCAAGAAACAGCTTTGCGGGTTCTTAAAGATTTAAAAAAGTAATAGCTCCATGACAAAAACAAAAAATGTATTTCAGTGTTTCTTTCAATCTAGGAGGAACGAAAACAAAAACAATCAAAACTTTGAGCACTCTTTGAAAATGTAAATTGCAATAGTTTTTTAATTCTAGCAGGTTTTTATATTTCTCCTGTAAATATTTTGCCCATCACTTTTTCTAAATTTAACATGATTTATTTTATTTGCATATTTAATATATTATAATGTCAGAGGGCACTTAATAAATGGCAATATAGAAGATGATCATTAACACCATAAAATGGTATTATGTTTTCAACAGACAGAAATGACATTTCAAAATTATTACTTGAGAATAACTTAAAAGGTTCTCCAGA
This sequence comes from Tarsius wallacei, assembly GCA_963574415.1. Lineage (NCBI taxonomy): Eukaryota > Metazoa > Chordata > Mammalia > Primates > Tarsiidae > Tarsius > Tarsius wallacei. The sequence goes on from CAUYQG010006233.1 coordinate 5,252, forward strand.
AGTAAAAAATGAATTTAGTAAGTAAAGTGAACAATTCTAAGAATTAAATTGAAACTATAAAATTTGAATGATTCCATTATAGGAAAAGCACAATATGAATGCAAAAATACCGGTCTAACATTACTGAGATTTTGGGGGAAAAATATTGAAAAAATAAGATCAAAATATGTTTCCAAAGGCAAATATAAAAAGTTGAGCAGAAGTCTAATAACAAGGTAAGAGTCTCTGAAGACTTAATATAATTGGAAAAAGACTCAAATCATAAAATCAAATTATCGATTAAATTTAGAGTGAAAAAATTATCCTGGAAGGATAGAATGACTGCTCATGACAATTCGTGTCACATTGACAGTGAAAAATGGTGGAAAAAGAATGACTCAGCTCTCATATTGCTATTTTTGTTTTATTCTGTTTAAAAATGATGTTCACCTAAAAACTTTAAGGAGGTACTGATATGCAAAATTCAACCTAAGTATATAGACTATAAAATAAATTTGAACTAAAATACATTTATTTATTTATTTCAACAAATTAGAACCAAATGTGCTGAACTGGGTAAGTAGATTGCCAAACAGCTGTTGATAGTGTCATAAAAATTACCAAGTCAAGAAAAGGTGGTAATAAAAACTGAAGTTAAGTAAATGTTACAATTTTCATCACGAAAATATTCTGGACAAAATCATCACATGGTTTAATAAAATGCATTGAGAGGAGAAAGGAGAGATTTGAAGATACCAGTGTAGATTTCATATTATCTGGTACTTACAGACTGCATTAATTTACTATTGCTAATTGACAAGTTACCACAAACTCTGTGACTTAATTTAGCAATTTTATTATATTATAGCTCACTAGAATAGACTCAATTCAGGTCTCACCAAATTAACCCAGAGACTCTAGAGGAGAATGTATTTCTTGTTCATTTTGTTTGTTGGCAGTTTGCAAGTGTTATATCAATTATCTGGCTCTAGTTGTAAGCTAAAGGTCATTCCCAGTTTATAGAGGCCTCCACATTTTTTGGCTTGTGGTTGTCTATCTTTATCTTCAAAGCCAGCAATAATGTGTTAAAACTTCTTCACACTGATATCTCTGATTTACGCTTATTCCTTATTCTTTGACTTCTAAGAATGGATGTGATTAGAGCATGCCCATCTGAATATCCAGAATAATCTCCCATGTCAAGATCTTTAATCTTGATAACATCTGTAAACTTAATATATTAACTTATTATATTTACGGAGTCTAGGGATTATGATATGATCATATTTGGAAGACCATAATTCTCTCTATCATATTCTTCCTTCTGGGCCCCAAAGATTATTGTCTGCCTCAGGCACAAAATAAAGCAAATACCTCTATATCCCCAAAAGTCTCAACCCATTACAGAGTTAGTTCCATGTCCATTAAAAGTTTTCAGTTTGAAAATCTCAAATTTCATTAGATTCTCTAAATTTGACAAGGGTGAAGCTCTAGAAATAATACATTCTGGAGCAAAATTTTTCTGTGAAAAATCTATGATACTAAAAAAAACAATTTATCTCATTCCAAAATGAAATGTAGTAAAGAGATAAAGCAGAGGATGACTGTTGCAAACATTCCTGTTCAAAAAGGGGGGAAGAGAAAAGTAAAAAATAATCACCTATTTCGATCAATTTGGAAAGCCAGCTAAGTCCGCTCTAATAGATTTCAAGGTCTCAGAATAATCCTCTGTGACTTGTTGCCCTACTTTGAGTTTCTACAACTCTGCACTCAAAGTCTTCCTTCCTTTTTCATGAAAGGTAGTACTTGTTTGTTATTAAATAGTTTTATCTATCAGTTTTCTGCAGTTAGAATTTGGGGGCACACTAGTCTTTTATTTCATTCTCTGCCTTTTCATTGCAAGATGGCAGTGCATCTGGTAGAATAAATGTCTCAAGATATTTGTAAATCTCTTATGTTTGTCACAGGGATTCTGTTCTTTGGAGAATGGGTATCCCGCAGCCATTTTCTAGATCATTCAACTTCAATTTTTGGCATTTTCAGAAATGTTTGAGAAAAAGAATGTATAATCAGGTTTATTATTAGCCTGTAATCAATTTAACAATGGTATGAATACAAGGAATCCATGTTTTCAAATGTATAGATAAAAAGAATTTTTAAAAAAACAGATTCAGAAAAAGAGTAAATATCCAAGAATACTTTAATAGAAAAAGGAATAACAAGCTCTAAGAAAATGTATCTGATATATAAAAGCTAATAAATGATCACAGGCAACATGGCTTTCAAAATTATAAATGCAGACCACATAGGAATTTTAATTTACCATAAACTCAATATATACTTTTTTTGTTCTGGTAAATCAGAAGAATAATAATGAGAAACTAAATGTCTTTGGCAGATGTATAATAATAATTTTAAAAAACAATGCTACTTATCTATGGTAATCAAGTCATACCTACATTGTAATATCTGACATGCCATAAACGCTTCCAGTACTTAGTGGTAACAGTGGTTTTCTCACAAAACATACACTAAACCTAGAAATAAGGCAATGCTTCCCACATAGCATAGCACTAAATATAAGTACAAAGTTAAATAGAGGGTACAGGTATGCTATCACCAGAAGGAGACAGGAGATTCCAAGGCCTAATTATAATGTTTCTAAAGGAATAACAGCTTAATTATAAATATACATATTTAGTTTAGATGCAAAATACATGAAAAACCAAAGTAAATTAGTGGAGCACTGAGGACTGGCCCAAATATGTAAAGTTTAGATGAGGAGTGATTCCAGAGCAGAGACGTGTTTTTTGTTTGTTTGTTTGTTTGTTTGTTTTTAAATATTATTTGTTTCGAGTGGCAGTGTTTTATACAAAAGATTAAGAAAATTTCTCATCCTGTTGGAATGTTTGATTGTCAAAAATCCACACTCAGAAAAATCTCCAGGTATTTTGTTCTTTTCCATATAGCTCTGCCCTTCTGTATAGATATATATATATTATGGCATTTTAGAGTTTCTGGTAATTGTACTGGTAATTTTTCATGCTGAATGAATATAGGACCTTCTGTTACAGATGTTGTTTCCCAATTAGTTTGATTACATATAGTACTATTTAGTACTAACAGTACCATTTGTAATTGTATTGACACCAATGTCATATGTAGTCTGTGTTTTATTTTAATGGCAAATGAATAAATTTCAGTATGGTGACTTTGTTGGTCTGGTGGTTAGACTCAATCAACAATGGTCTCTGAGGCAAGTGGCAACTGAGGAGGGTTTAAAGGCAGAGAATTCCAGATTTAAAGAAAAAAATAAAAAAGACAATGGCCCCTGACAAAAAAGTCATATTCTGAGAGCAGTGCCTAATTTCCAGGAAGCACATGTGCCATGGAAAAAATTACTGAAGGAATGAAATAATCAAGAGATGAACAATCAGCCCAGAGACAAGAAGAGCAATACTTTTACTGTCTTCAACTATTTGGATTATAATTAGACTCATTCCATTTGGCATCATTTAATGTTTAAAGTTGCTAAAAAGCAGTAGATTAAATATTCAAGAAGACAGATTTTTAGTTACGGTTTTACTAACAGTAAGTGTTGGCCAAGAGATGTACTCCATTTTCCAAAGTCTTTAGGAATATTGATGTTGGAGGAAAAAGGTCTGACAACAAGAGGTAAATTGGAGACGATATTTTCTATGTTCACTGAAATGATGCTTAGATTAAATGGGATTTCAGATTTCTGTGAATTTTGACCTTGATTTACCTGAATCTCATAGTAAAAAGAACAGGAAAACGAAAATAGTCTGTACATTTGTTACAATTTATAATATTTTGATATGAAAACGAAAGCACATAGTCTCTCTCATTTAATTTAATTTAATTTACTAAATTTCAGTTGAAGGAAGAGAAAAAAATACTCGAATTGGGCAGATCTGGAGGCAGCATTGTTTTTATACAGGTAACCTTAAGCAAATTGACAAACACATGGACTCATCCAGGATGAGTTTTCAATGGGCAAAATAGCTAAAGATTAAGGAAATAATGGTGCTCACACCAAAATTTAAAGGAAGACTAGAAGACAAGTTTTAGGAAAGAAAATAAGGTATACACAGACAGGTAATACCTTCATTGAGTTGAATAACCAAAGAATGGTAGTTACTTTGGTGAGAATATTTCACTGAAGCTGAGAGAACAGAAATTTGATTGCAGAAAGTTGAGAGAAGGGAATGGGAGGCAGGAGGGGGAGGAAAATGGTAGTGATTTTAATTGTTGTTTTAGCAGCTTTGTGTGCTAAAGGGAAAGAAGAAATGAAAGAAAAGCAGATACATAATGATGTATGGTTCTTTATGTAATGGGAGAGGAAAACATTAATTGTACAGTAACAGGATTAGCTGTAAAAAAGATGAAAGTATATTTATTCCACTGGGATATCAAATAAATTGTTAGCATTACTTTGTTTCATTCCACATAATCAGAATTCTGAAGAGTTCTGTTAACAGGTACAATTTTACATAATATCAAAAGTTTATAATGTCTAAAAATAGTGCTTTGACCTCCTTATATTTTGTCGTTCAGTAGTAAAATACAGCCGGACATGGCAAAAGCCTGTCATTTCACCACTTTGGGAGGCCGAGGTAAGAAGATCACTTGGGCCTGGAGGTTCAAGACCAACATGGCCAACATAACAAGACCTGTCTCTCCAAAAACTTAAAAATGAGCCAGGTGTGGTGTCTATAGTCCCAGGTTTCAAGAGGCTGAGGAGGGAGAATCGCTTGAGTCCAGGAGTTCAAAGCTGTGGTGAGCTGTGGTATTGCTACTGCACTCTACAGTAACAGAGAGAGACCCTGAGCCCACCACCCCTCCAAAATAAAGCAAAATACAATGGACGGACAAAGAAAATACAATGAATGCCCAAACAGAGAGGCATGTCTACACAGTTTATTGGAAATCTCATCTTTAAATTTTTAGCCACAATTGTTTATTCTTCTCAAATGTATGTGACAAAAGGCAAACATCCATTTATAATTAGACTTGTGTAAGTAATAAGATGTGATGAGATTAGTTACATATGATGATTCAAGAATACAGCTGTAGAAATTAAAAGAGATCCCTCAGATTCAAAGGCTAAATGTGGAGTGCCAGGAATAACAGAAACATGTGAGTCTAGGGAAATACTGTATGTAGCAGATAGTGGTTTATTTTTTCTTATAAATTCAAGAAAATACATCCTTCGAAAATCCATCTTTTACTTCTAAG
>CAUYQG010006234.1:0-20310 GCA_963574415.1 Tarsius wallacei
ATAAATCAAAAAATCAGCCGGGCGTGGTAGCGCGCGCCTGTAGTTCCAGCTACTCGGAAGGCTGAGGCGGAAGGATCGCCGGAGCCCAGCAGGTCGAGGCTGCGGTGGCCGGGAGCGGCCACTGCACTCCAGTCTGGGCAACGAAGTGAGACTCCAACTCAAAAAAAAAAAAAAAAAGCACTGGGCAGGTGGTCAGAAGATGAGATAAAGTTCTAAAGTAGTGAATAAGATAATGCAAAGAAAAACTGGAACAAAATACTGACTACTGTCTTCCTATCAAAATGTCCTCTGTATGTACAACTGAGGCAGCTGGAATAACTTCCACTATCTTAGGAGAAGCTAATGATTCTTGGAATGATGAAAGCCCCTAAGGGAAGGATAATATGCTTGGTTGCTTTTCTTGCTTTTGTTTGGCAACTAAGCCTTATTTCCTGTTGAGCTGCAGCAAAACGAAAATGACTTCCTGTGCAATGTTCCCCAAAGCCGTTTACAAACTGCACACCTCATTCTCTACTGAAATTTAGAGAATTTTGCTAGAATGGAGCATGGAAGAATGCCTGCAGCATTTAGCAACAGAAGGTGAGGTATGAGTCATCTTGGTCAACAAACAAATATTGAGTTCCTACTGTGGACCGAACGCTAAAAATTTGATTTTTTATAGTCATTTCAGGCAAGAAGTCAACTTTTCAGTCAAATGTTCCATACATAGATTCCTTAGGATAGCAAAAACTAAATATGGCCAAAAAAGCTAAAATAAGAGAATAAAAGTTTGCCAAGCATTGACTCCATACAAGCTAAACTGGGTAATATGAGGGCTCAAAAGAAATACCCCCAGGAACTTATAATCTATTTAATAAAGGCAAAATGTATATATCCGGATAACATGCTCCAATAATATCAGCATATTCATTCATGTATTAGTTTTCTTATTCAACAACGTATTGAGTTTTTGCTACATGCCGGGCATTCCTCTAGGGGGCAGCGATAATCTCAGGAAGTGAATGTTTTAGCGGGAGTGATAGACAACACATAAACAGATACACAAATAAAAAGACATTACTGCCTGGTAGCTATGCAAACAGTTTAAATAGGTTTGTCTGAAAGAGAGCATGGTGAGGGCCACTTGAGACTGAATATTTAGAGGTTTCTTGGAGGACATGACATTTATGCTGAGACCTGAATGACAAGAGGAAGCCAGTGAGGCAAATGTCAGGAGAAAAAGCATTCAGGGTAGAGAATACTCTGTGGTAGCATTAAGGTTGGGGTACTGACGAAAGGAAAGGATATCTGTGTAGAACTGAGTGGGTAGCAGGGACAGTGAAAACTAATGTGCAGGTCACGTAGCGCTTTGCAACTATATTAAGGAGTCTGGATTCTGTTCCGAGTGTGATGGAAAGCTCTTTAAGCAGGACAAGGCCATGATCTGATCCATGTTTTTTTAGGATTATCTCTGTGTTTAGTGTAGAAAATGGATTTTGGGGAAGGGCTCATTGCAAAAGCAAAAAACAATCTCATCTCTGTAAGAGCAGAAAGATCAGATAAAGGCTAATGCAGTTACTCAAGGTAGAGATGGAGATGACTTCACCTCTGTAGAGGAGATGGGGAATAATGGAGAGATTGGGATATGTTCTACAGATTGGGTTGCCATGTGCAGGTGAGATGAAAGCAGGAGGTGAGGAAGAGAGAGGAATCAAAAATGACACAGTAACTATGGAAACACGCATCCAATAAAATGACAAAACGTGAATAATACAAAGATTTTAGAAGAAATCAGAGAGAAACAAAATTGTTCAAGCAGAATTTCTAGGTGGTACCAAATAACTTATGAATAGCTGCCCATCTGAGATGCAATTTTAAAAACTAATCCAGCCGGGCTTGGTGGCTCAGCCTGTAATCCTGTGCTTTGGGAGGCTGAGGTGAGCGGATTGCCTGAGCCTGCGGGTTCAAGACCCGCCTGGGCAACTTGGCGAGACCTCATCTCTACAATAAATCAAAAATTAGCCGGGCATGGCAGCGTGCGCCTGTAGTTCCAGCTACTTGGAAGGTTGAGGCGGAAGGATCGCCGGAGCCCAGCAGGTCGAGGCTGCGGTGGCCGGGAGCGTGCCACTGCACTCCAGTCTGGACAACAGAGTGAGAGACTCCAACTCAAAACAACAACAACAAACTAATCCTTGCATTTAATTAGAACAGAGAAGAAAAGGGAATGTGGAGAGAGAAACATAAGTGAGGAAAGGCCAAGATGGAAAGTAGTAAGATGTGTGGGTTAAAAAACTAAAATGCTGATTTCAATTTTTATGGTGGGAAATGGGATCTGCCAGATAAAGGGAAGGTTGGTGAGACATACTGATACACACACACACACACACACACACACACACACACACACTCACTCACTCACTCACTCCAGAAGTTGTTTCTCAGAACTTATATTTCAAGCCATGTTTTTTTTCCTGGAAAATGATTGTTTAAGGTAAATGAACAGGAAATGGAATAACAAAGGCAGATGTAGATGCTATGAAGAAAATTTGGCAAGAAAATATTATTATTTGGTATATGTGACATACCAGACCCCTTCATAAATGATATTCAAACAAATAGGCTAAATAAAACCTATGAGCTTCCTACAAACCTACACCTGCCAAATGACATCTGACCTATGTTACTAGGAATGTTTTTGGGGAGCAGCACTATCAATGGAGGAAATCTAAAAGCAGTGGAATAACCCGGAATATGGGGGAACTACACAGGCTTGAGCAAAGAAGAGGCAGTTGGTGAGCTCAATGAAGAGAAAGGATGAGGAGGGAATCTGCCACAATCATGGAAACAGGCAGGAAGACTAGACGAGAGAGTAAAGAGTGACAGGCAGTACCATTGGGACAGACACTAAACTCTGAAGTCTGATACTATAAAGGGGAAAAGTCAGCCATCTTTTTCCATATTTTATACGTGTTAAGTGCTCACTAGATACTGATGGACTGAAGAACCAAACTGGATAATTATTGTCTCTCTTGAACTGAGATCACTGCTGGTTTTGTTATTGACAGCAAGGATAAACCGGCAAGACTAAAGCAGAATACTGCAGCAGAAAAAAGGGTTCTAAAGAATGAGCAATCTTTTCATTTACCCACCAGGAATAACTTCTAATTTTTATATACTTTCCATCTATCTCAGATCATTCGTACTGTCTTCTCAAAGGATCTTAAAAATTCAAAAGGCTTTTCCAGTTCTACTCACCACATCCAGAAAACAGGGTACTTAAATGATTAAACCTCAAAGATATTCCTGTTCTTATGACAAAACTGGTATTAAACATGGCCTTAGCGATTCTGCTGGCTACGTCTGCTACACACATGGGCTGCATCCCCCCTAAAGTTTTGATCCAAGAAATCTTATAATCCAGCTTCTAGTGATAGAATAAGAGGTGATGCCCACAAACTTTGCACTGACAACAGAAGCTTTTTTTTGAGTTGGAGTCTCACTCTGTCACCCAGACAGGAGTGCAGTAGCACGCTCCTGGCCACCGCAGCCTCGACCTGCTGGGCTCCGGCGATCCTTCCGCCTCAGCCTTCCAAGTAGCTGGAACTACAGGCATGTGCTACCACGCCTGGCTAATTTTTGATTTATTGTAGAGACAAGTTGTCCAGGTGGGTCTCAAACCCATGGGCTCAGGCAATCCATTCGCCTTGGCCTCCCAAAGTGCTGGGATTATGGGCTGAGCCACTGAGTCCGGCCCAACAGAAGCTTTTTTAAAGGAGCAAGCTTGATGGAATTGAGGTGATTCAACAATATGGATTGGGCATTTATCCTGTGCCAGGCACTGCCTGAGATGCTGGGAATGCCACAGTGAACTAGGTGTCTGAAGATCCTGGGCTGGTAGAACTTGTATTCAGTGGGTGAGGGAGGTGAGAAACAAGTAAACAATGAAATGTGATCCACATAACGATTCCAGAGAACAAGGAACCCTATAAAGAAAATGATGTGGGCTAAGGGGCTAGCGGGAACTACAGAGGGAAGGGGCTGAGGGAGAAGGAGCCCATCTAGGCTGAGTGGTCAAAGAAGTCATCTCTGAGGAAGCACCATTTTAGCAGGGTCTTAGATGAACAGTGATCCACACAGAGTCACAGGATTTTGGAACTAGAAGGGACTTAAAACAGATGAGGACACTGAGGAAGGGAGAGGGGATGGACAAACTGGTCTCTCAGGCTTCACACTTGGGAGTCTGCCTTACCTCAAATGAACTGCAAACATCAGCCACGAAGAGGGACACGCAGTCAAGCCACGGTGACCAAATGACAGGCGCTGGCTCACTGAGGCTCTGGCAGTCACTCCAGGTGAGGAATAGCTGGCCCAGTGTTAAGCCCAAGGAGAACACCAGATGCTCCAAGGTCCATTATTAGATAAGGACGGATTAGGGGCGCCCTGGCTCGCCCAGCTAGTCCCAGTGGCCAGCACGGCTTTAGAGGGAAGGAGATTGGAGCTCAGCAACATGAAGGCTTATCCAACAAGGCTCTTACACTGGAGGAAGTAGTTTGAAAAGTAGGTGTTGCCACAGAGGAGGTATGTTTCCTGACTTTCTGGAGTGAGATACCAAGGGGAAAAAAAAGAATGCTATAAAAATCTCTGGGGAGATTCTTAATAGGATTGCAGCAGTGTGGTGTTTACTTACATGGTTTGTTATCTGAGCTCTCTGTACACTGCCAGTAAGTCAACTAGTGTTTATTAAGTGCCTATTGCAAGTCCCCTGGGGACCCCAGCAGCTGATAAGGTGGAATCACAGTCCTCTGGTGAAACCAGAGACTGTTTCTTATGGTAAATTCTTATCTTGCTTAAATTATACTTACTTTTGTCTTTTTCCTGTCCCTATAAAAAAGTTCTTCATGGGGTTTACATGATATAATTTTATGAACACAAATTACTTTTTACTCATCTTTATATTCCCTCTGTAACTGTTTTTAGTTTTCTTGCACAAAGCAGGCTCTAGATAAATATATGTTGAATTATACTGCTTCCCAGAAGCTAGTAGGCTGGGTACAGTGACTCACAGCTGTAATTCCAGCACTTTGGGAGGCCGAGGCAGGAGGATTGCCTGAGTCTAGGCATTTGAGACCAGCCTGGACAACATGGGGAGAACTTGTCTCTTCAATTTAAAAAATTAATTAATTAGAAAAATTAGTCAAGCATGGTGGCACACACCTGTAGTCTCAGCTACTTGGAAGGCTGAGGCGAGAGGATTGCCTGAGCCCAGCTGGTTGAGGCCACGGTAGCTGTGATCGTGCCACTGCACTCCAGCCTGGGTGATAGAGTGAAAAAAAAAGGTAGTAGCAGAGAGCAAGACAATCTGAAGTATCTTCCATCAGAAGAATCTCTTAAACTCCTGTATGTGCAAGGAAGTTGAGGGTGGCTATTAATCTAACCCTCAAGACTGATTCTCAGCTTCAGACCCATTTTCCTTCTGAAGCCTGGGCACCTACCTCTCCACAGTGAAAGCCTACCCAGTGGAAGCTTCTCCTTGCCAGACTCAGGAGTAAGGCTTGAATGTGAATCTGAGCTCCATTCCTTCCCCTGCCAGAATGTGGGCATATTAAAAACCACCCTCAGCCTTGGTTTATTGACTGAAACCTGGTGGTAGCTCCTGATGAGGTTGCTGAAGGGTTCGTGAAGATGCTGCTCCTGCAGCAGCACAATCTTCCCGTCTCTAAACGAGGGACTTAGCGACCTTTCAATCCCCTTGTCCCATTAGCCATCAAATCCCGCCGCCCTATTTGATGCATATTCTCTCAGATTTGCTCTCCCCTGCCCAGATGGTCAGTGCCTCATATCCCCCACTGACTGCATCACACTTAACTGTTTTCACGCCCATTTCCAACATCTTTCTTTCAGCTCCTACGGTACTGACATTGGTACCTTTATAAATAAAATGACTCACCCTTCTGCTAAAAATACATGTCAGATGGACTCCCATTAGCCAGAGGGTGATGTCCGTGGCCCACAAGGTCCTTTGTCCTCCACCCCTACCCACTCTGCCAAGCTCATGTCCTACAGGCTCCTCACACTCTGCTTCACATTCGCAGCCTCGCATGTGCTGCGGGGTGTCAGCACAGGCCACGTCCTCTGCTAGGACACCTCTGCTGCTTCTCTGGGGACAGACCTACTTGTTCTTTAAGACTAGAGCATCTACAAAGACAGGGAAATTAGTTGCACACTTTTCGGTGCTCATCCTTCTATTGAAGACCATTTTAAATTCTGCTATACACATTCTTGAGATCCCCAAGGGCAGAAAGGGAATCCTACTTAAGTCTACAACAGTAAGCAAGCGGTTCACAGAGCCCAACACCAGGCAGATGCTCATGACATTTTGTGGGTGTGTGATGAATAAATGAAAATGAAAATTTGCAAATTGACTATTGTTGCTGGTGCTTGGAATTTGTCTCACCAAGAGATAACATAGGTTAAATCGGAAATAAGGTATGGATGCTTTTGACAATTCTATGGATGCTCAACTTATAGTGGGTTGTGTGAAACCTAAACTGTCTGAATGGAGGAGGGGACCCTCCTCAAAAAACAGAATTCATTTATTTAAAAAATTGTGTATCTATTCTTATATGTTTAAACCTCAGTCACCTTCTAAGTACTCTCCGTTTGATGCAGTTCACCTATAGAGAGGTTTCTTCTGTTGCGCAAAACAGTTTTTGAACTCATCAATTTTGATGCCTTCTAGTGCTGCTGCTGCTTTTTGTTTCAATTCTTCCACACGGGCAAAATGTTTCCCTTTAAGGACTTTTTTCATCCAGGGAAACAAAGAAAAGTTGCTCGGGCAAGATAGAGTGAATAGGGAGGGTAGGGCATGAGGGCCAAGATGCTATTGGTCAAAAACTGCTGAACACTCAGGGCTCTGTGGGCAGATACGCTCATAAATCACCTATCATGAAATAAGCAAATGTGTTGGAAGAATCTCCAAAAAAAATTCACTGAAGCTGAACCCAGTCTCTCACAATACTAGCTGGCATATTGATGCCAATGAGCTCCTGGAACACTTACCTAGCAGAAGCCTGTACTACAAAAGGCCTGTCCTCCAAAAGATAATTCTGTTTTATGGGGGTTCCCCCTCATATATCTTTCATCTTTTGCGGGACAGCATGAACATCCATTGGCATGGCTGTCATAGATAGATGGTATATGCTGGATGGTCCAGGGCCTGATATGAAATGCATCTTTTCTGTCCTTAAGAATACAGAAACATTCGGGTGAGAATAAACATAGTGCATTATTCAGGGGGCACTCTTTCCTCTGAACATGTGTAAACTGTGGTGTGGTTGGGACACATGATGACCTGAGAAGAGGAGTGGTATAGATCAGTGCTTCTCAAAGGCACACAAATCACCCAGTTTTCCTATTAAATTTAAGATTCTGGTTCATTAGGTCTGAAGTGGGTCGTGAAAATGATCCTTTCTAATAGGCTTCCAGAAGACAGAGATGCTGATAGTTCATGGCTTTGAGTAACCAGGTTATAGATGGCTTTGTCTCTTTCAGTCCTGTGATTCCCATGTATTTTTATTTTGAAACTCTCCCCATATTAAGATCTGCCCTCTGGCGGTAGTAGCGCTAAGAGTTTCATCTATAAGATTTTGATTGTTCAAACTTTCTGATATCTAACTTTCATCATTACCGAGATCTAATATTTTAAACATTTACTTAGGAAGAAGCGTGAATGCAATAGAAATTGTCCTTATTCTTTCTTCCTCTTTCATTGAGAACTATTAGTATGTCACATATAGCCACATTATTTCACAGTATTCTTTTTTTTCTACCTTCTTCACATAAAAAACGTATTTTTTTTTTCCTGGGTAGTTTATATTACTTTGAAGTCCAATAATGGACTAGTGGACCACTTAGGAGCTGGTGAAAAGATTCAAAATTACACCAAAGTTCCAAATTTGTTCATATACTTAATAAACTTTGCAAAACCACTACTAACAAATAAAATGCTATCAAGAAGAAACCACTATTACAACCATAGAATAATAAATATCACAGAACAGAGTTCATTCCATGGGCCTAATTACATATTTTCCCAAATATCTGACTGTCCTGAAGCTCCACCTTCTCCCCCATCCCCATCTCCATCCCCAGATCCCCAGAAATTCTTTTGGTGAGTCAGCACTAAAGCCTATCCACAACCAAAGGATTCATAGTGGCCTCCATGCCAAAACCACAACCAAAATAGTAATTGTAAAATGATGATAAGAAAGGTAATATAATGCATAAATACCTGAGTGAGTAGATGTACCAGGGACCTTAAATAGTTAGAATAGTTAAACTGTTTCTGTACCCTGGACATATTCTTATCTCCAAGAAAAAAATAATAATAAAAGAAGAAGAAGAAGAAGAAATGGAGGCATACAAGAAATGTATTTGTCTTTTTTTTTTAAATGTTTCTTGCTTTTTTCTTCTTGTTTTCATAAAAAGACATCTTAAAAGTAGCAGTCTTTAAATATGTATATATTTTTACCAGCCCTCTTATAAAATCTAAGGTTCCCTAAAAAGAAGGCACACCTCTGGAAAGATTAGATAATATTCTTCAAAGACACTGGTTCCTGACAACCTAATAATTTGGAGAAAGAATAGTTAAAATATCACTTCCTTTTTGCTTTTCTCTACCACCTTCTCTCTCCTAGATCATGTCTCAACATCTAAGGTGAGTTCTTCCACTTCTTATTCCTTGTCAATTCAGGATTGAATTTTCTTACAATTCTGAATTTAATTTTTGGTCTGTTTTTTACTCTCTTCTGTCCTCTACTGTCATGTAATTCTATGTATGTATTGCATACATGTTATGGGACAGTTAGAAGTCCGCCAAAGCAAAATAGAAAAAGATGACTCAACTTAGTGTAAGGAGATCTGAGTTGATGATGTCCTGATTGAACCATTATCGGCTTTTGCACTTTGAATCTCTTAATCTCTTTCAATCTCAATTACCTCATCTACAAAATGGAGACAATTATTCCCAGGGTTGTTATGAGATTAAATAAAATAATGGATGTGAACGTTCTTTTAAAATTAAAAAGGTTCTATTTATCTTCAAACTATTTGCTAAGTTTTATTCAACAGCAGAAGGTATGTTTTGATTTACTCTTCAAACAGAGCTATGAGAAGGAGTTTCAGAATCAGTCTATTCTGTGTTTACCTAACCTATCAGGTAAAGAATTAGGACCCTGTTCACTTAGAGATTGACTAGAAGCACAAAGAAAAGGCCAAGATGTTGGATTTTATAAAATAATCACATAAAAAGTAGTAAACAATATTCTCTGTTAGCCTTGATAACCATATCTAAGGACATCAGTATTGTTTAATAAACAAAGCTGGATTAAAACTGGTTCAAAGGTGAGTGTGCTCAGGCTTTTTAAGCACTAGCTGTAGCAAAGGATTTAAGGTGCACGTGTTGAGATTAAAGCACAGAGGATCAGGATCAGTTCCTGGGATGTTATGCATTATTATTTCTGGATTAAGAGATGATTAAAGAAAAGAACACTTTAAAAAGGCAGATGATGCAGACAGATCCTACCCTATAGTCATTTTCAATGAGTTTATAGCAAATTATGATGAAACAATACAAGCATGTAAACCTACAAAAATGAGAGAGATGACAAACCACAAATACTGACCCAATATGGGAATTCAGGCCCACGATTATGTCATCCCCTTTCCCTCAGGGAAGTAAGACATACAGTTAGGTGTGGTTTTTCTTCTTTTTCTTCTTTTTCTCTTTTTTTATTTTTAAAAGGGAAGCACTAAGGAAAAAGCTGCAACTGAAGATGTTGGGAGTCACAAACGTTCAGAGATCATTCCATAAGATAGAACCTGCCAAGAGAAGAACAGGTCTCGAAACTGCCTGTTGCCATTATTTTCTAAGTGTGAATGGACTTTAAGTATAGACATTTTTTAAAAATTACAGATTGAATTTGGTGGATGAAGTGTTAATATAGGTGTGTGCATAAATATTTTTACTGTCCAAACTTATTTTTTCTTATGATACCTTAAAGGGTTTCACACTTTTTGAATATTTGGAATATCCTTTTATATCTATAAGAACTTTCATTATTTCATTGAAATGTACAATATAATATAATTTTTGAAATATATTTCAAAAAATCTTAGAACTGATCTAATTTTAACTCTTCCTTCTTGAGTGTCACATAATTAATGGAATAAGGGAATAACTATATAGGTGAATACTACTAATTGCTACTAATTTCAAAAGGAATCCTACAGTTTTTCAAAAGGAATCCTACTGATTTTTCAGTGATTGCAGCTACCATACATAATTGAAATATGTGTCCATATCATGGGTTATGTGTTGCTAATATATTTACAATTTTTCTAATCCCAAAATTTCTTATTAGGCTCTATTTACTGAAGACAATATGTTTTATTATTTCCTTTTTCAAATAACTTGTCTCCAAGGTATGCAAAGGTTTTATCTATTACACATATGTGCATGCATGTGCACACACACACAGTCATAGAAAGAGAGTGAGACATTTTAACATTTGAATGGCTGGTCAATCAAACTAATTAAGAGATAGGCTGAAAAAAAGGCAAAGTGATGTGCCTTCAAGAGATGATTTCATGGCTACAACAAGTAGACTTAATAAAGCAAACTGATTACCTAGTTTACCTTTTATAATTGGAGTAGACTTTGTGCAAATAGTGACTGAGGGTGTAGGTGGCCAGGGGTTTACATCAGAACTTACACATGCTCAGAGATTGATACTCCATTTCACTTGCAATGATTTCCCCTATTAAAAGGCTTTAACCTTCTGGAAAGACAGACGTGGGCCATTATTTATCTATTTATCGCTGCTAGCCTTTTGTGCCATAATTTAGAACTAGTGATTTTACTCTCAAAGATAAGTTGTCTTTGCCTTACTGTAAATAATGACTTGAAAGTGGAAAAGTTTAATCAGTTTCCCCTTTACAAATTCCCTAATAAGTTAACTATTACCCAAAACAAACATTTGGAGCACAGGCAGCTTACAATTATCATTTTATGGATTCAAGCTAAATAAACAATATTTTAAATCATTGAATTGCAAAAACAATTGCAAGCAAATCCTGTTCATCAAATTAATTTGGCAGTTAATCTCATCTTACGATTTTTAGACATTTTCACCCATTTTGCTTCTGAAACCAAAGAGTTGCAAACTTTATTTTTAAAGTTTCTGGGAGTTTAGGTCTCATCACTGGAACTGAATGTCAGATTTTTCCTGAGTAGGAGGTTATACAATCTCCCTCACTGGGTTGCTCTGGGGGGAAGGAAAATGAGGGATTGTAAGTGCCTTGCAGGCAATCAAGCGTTGTACAAAGTTATACTATTAATAATCAGAATCACTTCCATTTCCACTGTAAAATTCAAAGCACAGAAATAAATTTCACGTTTGTTAATAGTTGACAACTTTACTGAAAAATAATAAAATTTCAAAGAAAATCTTCAAAATATACTGCAGTATACACGAAAAGTTTTAGATGACATTTTTTAAACTCTCAGATTACTGAAATTTCCAGAATATAATAGGGCATAATATCTGTTCACAACAGAGGAATTATGAAATGCTGGTATAAATAACTAATAATACTCTTGACAATATGGGAGTTTTTTAGCTCCCTGCTCACTTCCTTTCAACACCTGTTACTCTGTAATGTGTTGTCTACACTGGTCTCCAAACTTCTCTATGTATGAATGTAAATATAATATATGTGTATATAGACATGTATGTAATGTATAAAAATACTCAAAGTTACTCTATGCTGGAATGTGTATCATAATTAATTATAGTAGATGAAATTGCACCTTTCAAATATTTTTCTGGTTAGTTTCAGAGGTATTTTGTAAATAGGGCTGATTAGAATGTCATTATTATTTTTATTACTACTGTATTTTATTTTTCAGAGACTGGGACTTACTATGCTCCCCAGGCCACAGTGCAGTGGTTATTCACAGGTGAGATAATTGTACACTACAGTCTGGAACTCCAGGGCTCAAACAATCCTCCCAGCTCAGCCTCCTGAAGTAGTTGCCACCACACTTGGCAGAGTGTCATTATCTTTATCTTGCATTATTTTTGTTTCATAGAAGCTGTTACCCTGCCACTTTTTTGTTGTTCCATGACCATCTGATATGCTGAGTAACAGTGTCTTTGTTAATTTATATATTATTAACTAGTAGTCACAAACTTAATTTCATTTTTTGTACATAAAAATGAATATAAATAAATCTGGTATTTCCTTCTTATACCATAATAGGGCATTCTATGCACCACAATGAGGCAAAGAGGACAGCCCCTTTTAGAGACCTCTGCTTAACAATACTGACAGTATCAGAAGCTAGATACCTGTTCAGGATGACTTTAGTAGTAGTGGGAAAACTTCAACTCAATTGTTTAAAAGAATCTCACATGTTTTTAATATTACTGTACTTAAAAGACAAGTTTTTAAATGCAAATATTCACTGGGCCTAGTCTTGCACAGATAACCTCAGATGCCCTTTCCAATTCCTGGATATCAAAATTGTATGTACTAAATTCGCCCCAAGGCATCATGAAGATGGGTTATGTGACTTTGGGGGCCCAGTGGAAAATAAAATATTGTGGTGCCCAGTGAAAGACCCTTTGTTCAAAGATTAGGAATTTCAAGATGGTGACAGCAGAGCATTCAACCAAGTCTAAGGTCCTTCTTAAGTGCTGCCCATGAAGCTGGCCCTGGATATAACTTATACTACAATATAAGAAGTTGAGAATCAACAGTGGAAGAGAATAAAGAGCAGGTATATACCGAAGGCAGACTGTCCAAGAAAGGAGAAGAGGTTGAGGGAGCCAAAGATTATCTATATCTACAGATATACAGATATATAGATAAATAGATATCCCTCTCTAAAATTTTGTCTTAAGTTAGCCTCATTCCTACTTGGTTTTATCTAGCTATTAACATAGCTTTGTAAGATGTTAGCTGGTATCAGTTTACCTGTTTTCTATTGCAGTTTTTCTACCAGATTTATAGGGGATACTAAAAAATAGAATTACTTTAAAGTTAAAAAAACAACAACAACATAATTTTTCATGTAGTGTTTTAGTACCCTGAGAGGCCCTGGTAGCATTTGGAGGCAAGATGGCTTGTCTGGGGACCTCTCAGGCCTTCTCTCATGTAACCTATCTCTTAGTTCATCTACTAGTTTGGCGAATCCTGCTATTGGGATCATTAGAGTATTGTATTTTTGTAGCACATTTTTGCCAATCTTGACAGGTCACTCATGAAACTGACAATATCAGAGACTCAAGGAGGCAAAGAGATAATTGACTGTTGTCTTTTTCCAAGTTTGCAAGTGGTTTAGCAAGCATCACTGTTTCTGGTCTCTGTCACGACTGTTGGCAACAAATATCTCTTCCATACAGGATCCAGTTACTTTTGAATCAATCCCAATTTGAAGTTTTTGATAATACCAATGAATTTCAGTGAATGCTATAATTTACAATAAAATCACATCATTTAATAAGGGCTGTCCACATACACAAAATATTTAGATCTATATTATGGTGTGTACATATATATATTAGTATATCATTTATGGATAAAAATGTATTTATGTTGTGTTTTAAAATATATTTTTAAGCAAGATAACCCAAATCAAATACTTTAATGTTTGGGGAGTTTTGTGTAACTGATAATTCAGTCAGAAATTTATTTTATTACTGGAATAAAATGTATAATATTCTACCAAATGCCTATGGGCTTGGTATACATATGATTTGAACTCAGGAGAATTATCTAAGCCACCTCCGATGTGTATATGGATTATTGTAGTTTCCTTTTCACTACAATATCCTAAGGCACCTAACACTTGTAGCATCTAAATTGTAGAAAGCAATCCTAAACAAGTCAGGCCCATTTACACTAACTTTCTCTCTTAACCATGATGTTTTCAAGTAAGTACCACAATGTTGCTTCTTCTTTTTTTTTTGGTCATCTCTCTGGATATGGTATTGTCTGTCTTGCATATACTAACTCGTTCACAGTTTTAATTTTTAAAAAAATGGTCATGGTGATTTCAAAAACAAGATATTACACATCACAGGTATAACTATGAGTCCAGATTTTACTGCTTATTTTAGAAAATCTTAAGTTTCAGTCTCATACTTCATCAACATCTGTGTACATAAAGCATTGCATCAGAAAACAAGACATAGTTACGGTGATTGTTAGTTGTTGGTAAAATACACATTTGAATATAGTATATATTCTTGGCTGTATCTTTAGCGTGTGAAATATATGTTCTCAGAGCACACAGCTGGAAGAAGAGGGTGTTTACCTTGATTTCCTCTTAGAGAGAAGAAAACTGACAGGAACTTGTACAGTCTCCATTTACTTCAGCCGTCACCATTATTTGTGATATTAACTGAAATCATTCCAATTAGAAAGCAGTCATGTATGCCTGCTAACTCAATGAATGTAATTTGGTTATTGTATATAAAAGTCTCCATACTGCAGAGATGGTGTCTAAAAGTTTTACTCAAATAAGTTGATTTCTAATCATACATAATCATGTTTTTATTGAGTTCCTGCCAAACTTTATATAACTCCATTATTTCTAAAAACGTTTCTTTCTTTTCTCATAACTATAAAAAAGGCAGCAAATTACTTCAAAAGAAGAATTAAAAGAGACATTTGATAAATTAACTATACATTTATACTACTACCTCCGGCTATATTTTTCTTTTTTAAGGAAAAGATTCATTTCAGAGTTTTCACAAGTGAAACCAAAAATAAATACTTCAGAGAAATATATGAAACATTAAGTATGTGTCATGTTCGAATTGCTATAGGAAAAAAATTAACAAAAGAAAACCAAGACCTATTCACTAACTAAAATAAATCCGTTTTCAAAGACTCTGGAATTTATTGAAAGAATAATGACATGTAATCTTGGAAACTTCTATACCTTTCTTATAAACTTGAGGTCTGTGGACTTTAAAGTGAAGTTTAAATCAAATCTAACTCAGTGAGTTCCTTGAAAATAACTGACATTGTAATAGGACTTAATATCCAGCTGTTCTGTGGTCAAATCTGTCTCTTCATCCTAAAGGAAAAAAATCTACAGAAACATATTGCTAGCTTGCTTTTACTCCATAGTGATCAAAGTCTTTACTGTTAACTTTTGAAATGCAAAACAAAGAACACATTTTATTTGGAGGTAATTGCTGTTATATACTTCATATTTTCCAAATATTTCAAGAATGAAATTCATATATTTGTTGGTTTGCAGGTTTTAGTAGAATCCTAAAAGGAAGAGGGAAGGTGTAGATATTGCATCTTTGGGTTGTGTATTTAGTAAGCAGTCAAGAATGCACCTGCGTTAGGCACTGGCTTGGGCACTGGCAGGCTACGGAACAGCAAATTCCAGATGTCATCTCTGATGTGGCAAGGAATACATGAAATGCACACAGTCAAGCAAACACAGATGCACACTGAAACAGTGTGTTTTTTCCCCCCAAATATAACTAAATTTATGGCCAACATACCACAATATGATACCATAAAATATTAGCATTCTTGCTTTTCCATATCATGCCATATGATATTTTTTCAAACAACAATAGCAAAGTATTTACTTTTTTTCCCGGATGAAAATTAACATGAACGCATGACTGTATACATCTTAGGTGTCATTTAATCTTGCATTTGTAGTAAAGTGGAAAAATATAGAAGAATTTATCCTTACTTCAGGGCATACAGTGCAAAGCATTTTTATTTTTATATTTATTTTTATTTTTTTGAGTTAGAGTCTCTCTGTCGCCCAGACTGAAGTACAGTGGCCGCTCCTGGCCACCATAGCCTCGACCTGCTGGGTTCTGGCGATCCTTCCGCCTCAGCCTTCCGAGTAGCTGGAACTACAGGCACGCGCTACCACGTCCGGCTAATTTTTGATTTATTGTAGAGATGAGGTCTCGCCAAGTTGCCCGGGCGGGTCTCGAACCCGCGGGCTCAGGCAATCCACTCACCTCAGCCTCCCAAAGGCGCGGGATTACAGGCTGAGCCACCGAGCCCGGCTGCAAAGCATTTTTAAATGGAGAAACTAAATACCGGAAGAATTGAACTTTAAAATCAATTTTCAAAGCAAAGATTTGGTGTGGTTTACTATTTACTATTCAACTATGCTGTGTCTTTCACTAAATGATTATGAACCAACAGGTGAATACATTACATTCTTCAGAATAGTCATTCCAAAATAAACACTTAGAGGTTCTGGATATTATTTCAAGGTCAAATGAATTAGCTGAATTGTTTTTGTTGGTTATGCTTGCCTTTGACCCAATACAGATGACCATCGGATATTATTTCTTCCAGTGGTTAGCTGATGGCAACTGACTCTGGTAAGGTTCAATCATTAACTAGCTTCTATGGGTACATGGCTCCCCAAAGCAAGACCTGACAAGAAGATAAGGAACAAAAAAAAGTGAGAGAGAGCACTACCTGGTCACTAGTGTCAACTACCTTATCACGAAGAAACTAAGAAAGGGAGAACAAAATAATCTTAATCACATATTATGTGGAATTCCCACAATGCTCCTATGTTCTCTCTTAATTCAGGATTCTATTTCCAATATCCACTATGTCCTAAGAACAGTCACAACATTTGTGTTTTCAATCAGTTTTAAAATAAAAATTCTGACCTTTAGAGACTGAATAGACAGCTGCTATAAAAACAAATATATAGAAAGATAACAACAGTGACACTTTATTTCTATCTTTCCCTCTGTCATTTCAAGTAACTTGTTAGAGTTGTAAAATACCTTTTTTTCCTTATCACAAATACAGTCTGTTCAATAATCTAAGTGAGAAAACTAAGTCTGAATCGCCAAGGTTCGTGAGACCAATAGAAAAAGGCTCTACGTAAAGCTATCTGCAGATGGACCCACTGAGGTACTTCCAATGCAGCCTTTCCTCTGCATGGTATGGGCAAGGTTTTGACGTTAGTCGTAACTACCATAATCACCACATGAATGTTAAATAGATGCAGGGACAAATAAACCAGGGGTGGGGGCTTCCCTTATTCTTAGAAGGATATTTTTCAATTATATATTTTGTTACATCTTAAGAGATAAAAGCTGTATCTGCAAGTGATTAAAGGATGTTTTATATTCATGGTTTCATTTCAGCTGAAATAAATGTGTAATTTAAACCACACATAATTCATAGCAATTTAGGCCTATTACAGAGTTCTAGCTTCTTTTTTATGATAGTTACTAATTAAAACAGAGTGTTACTGCCATGCTGAGTCTAAGTCTTTGACATACAGGTTTAATGAATAAAATGTCCTGACTCAAAAATGAAAACAATAATACAGACAAGGCTGCAAGCTGTTATGTTTCGAGTGTGTGGTAAAGATTAAGGACATTCACTAAAGTTAAGAAACGTACAGAAAGGAAACTTACAATTTCTTTCTTTAAAGGAAGAAGTAAAGGATTGTTTTAAAGAAATCTGCATTAATACTAATTTCTCTAACTCTGACCCCTTCATTCCCAGTTGTCCCCATCTCCCCTCCAAGAATTTAAACTCACTTTTGAAGAATAAATGATGGGGTATTTTAATATAATCCTGGATATAGGTTTAGATTGAAAATGGGAATTGGGACCATAATTAATTATGTTGCCAAGTTTTTTCAACTTTAACATAGATTGAGGTAAATGACATTTCATAAGAGTGCAACCTTCTAAAAGTTCATGGGTTAAAACTTTGGTAAAATGACAGTACCTTTTTGACACTTGATTAATCCCATATGCAGAATGAGTGTGAGGAATTAATACCGTTTCGGTGTTTTCACTTTCTGAAACCACTGTAATAAGACACTGACATAAAATCAAACCCGAGTATAAACACAGTCCTCGGCTAGGGTTACGGCCTTATTATCACTCTTAATAAACAATAATGAATCATAATAAATGCCGATCGTCCTCAGCACACTCTGCTCTATACACATATTCCCTCCCGCATGCATCCATCTATCACTTCTTTCAGGATAATAAAACATTCAATCCCATCAAATCCTCAGCAACCGCTCCCTCGGGAGGGATGTTTTATCTCTACTTCTTCGAGCCCAGGGAGGATTTTCCTTGTTTGAAGGGGGCGGAGAATGGAGCGGGTCCTATTTATTTCCATTGACGACTCCCCTGGTTCTCACAGGCGCTCAGGGATCGGGTGGGAGGAGGAGAGGAGGAGGTGCGGAGATTCCCTCCTTCAGAGAAGAAAAAGCGTCGAGGAAGCGCGGCAGGAGGAGGAGGGGAGGAGGGGAGGGAGAGGGTGGTGCGTTTGGGGAGCTCCGCAACTATAGGAAAAAACCCCTAAATTCTCCCTTGTGATTTAGCGGGATCTGCAGACTAGAAGCAAACACATTTACCAACCCAACAAAGTTGCTAAAGAGAACTCTGCTAAACACATTTGCTCAGGTTCATGCACCGCTCTAGGTCCTGGGTTCAAGGAGCTACCCGCACCCAGAGCTAGGGATGGACAGCGCCCCGAAGGGGGCCGGGAGGGGAACCGCGACCCGGCGGCAAGGACAGCCGCGCGGGGTCCTCGCCGCAACCGCAAGAAGCCGGTGGGGGGGGGGGTTACTGAGGGAAACTCCCACGCCCCGGCCTGGGCTGGGTGCGGGGAGGAAAGGGAGCGGGAGCACACGAGGAGCCGAGACCGCACCCCAAATTCAGCAGTTGGCGGGGAGCCGTAGCTGGGACCTGAAACCATTCTTTGAGGCGCCTGGGCGCTGGGGCCGTAGAGCCTCCCGGCTCGGGGAGCAAGGCATCGCGGGTCAGAGCGAACCCCAACTCGCGCACGGACGGGGCGAGAGGGGCGTCCGCTCCGGGGTCTTCCTGGGCGCAAGGACAGGCGCACTATGCGCCGTCCCAGGCCACCCCGATCAGCCCGAGGAAGTTTCCCTAGGGATGCTCGTCCGCCGCGCTGCCCACACATGAGGGGCCAGAGTGAAGGGGGACCGGCCGGCGAGGCCCGCCGAGATCTCGGCCCCGGCCGCGAGGCTCCGGGCCGTCCCCTGGCAACCCGCGCTCTGCCCGGACTCTCTCGCTTCGCCCCGCACGCAGACGCCCCACTTGGTAGCCCAGTTCCGCGGACTTTCTCGAGCGGCCGGCGGAGGGCACGAACCTGGAGAGGGAGGCGACAGCCCTCCTGGCAGGCAGCGAAGACGGTGTCCAGGCCAAGTGCGATCAAGATTCTGCGGCTCCCCGGCCCCCGCCTCATCCCGAGTACGGGTCCCCTGTCTTCCCGCCCGTGCGCGGTCTGTCCCACTCCTCACGCGTCTCAGGGCTGCGCGACCTCGAAACAGTCAGGGAAACTGAGGGTACCCTGCTCCACGCCCCTCGTGCCCGCAGCTCCTCCGGATCGGGCGCCCCGGGGACCCTCGTGGGCCCTCCCGAGTTGGGAGACTTGCGCTTCCACCCCGATCCGGATAAGCTTCGCGCGTGACGCCACCGGTGCTGGGTTTCGGGGAGGCAGGCGAAGTCGTCGGGGCATGGGGAGACTACTGTCCTCTCACTACTCACCTTAAAAGATCGGCTTGCTTTTCCTAGGGGAAGAGGAAAAATCCTCCCCGAGGTGTGGCGTGTGAAGCCGTCCGCGTCCCCAGACCCGGCCAAGATGCTGCGCCCGGAGTCGGGGACCCAGGGAGACGGAGGCGGGGGCGGAGGCAGAGGCAGATGAAAGAGGAAAATTCAGCCGGCCGGGCGTCCCAACTTTGCGGTCGGCACTGCAAACTTCAAAGGCAGGCGAGGGCGGGCGGCGCGCGGCCGCCGGAGTTGCTGCGCAGCGGAGCGGGAGCCGCGCGGGGCCTGGGGTCCCGGGGCCGGCGCGGAGGCGGCGGGATGCTGCGGCGCGGCCGGGAGGCGCGGGCACCGGCCGGGGAGAGCGGCGCTCGGCGGCGGGGGCGCGGCGCGGCTCGCTCCGCTCTCTCGCGGCTCCGAGCGGGGAGTGTGTTGGCTCCCGAGTGTCACGGCTGAAGCCCGAGCCTCTCCCCCTCCCGCCCCGCCGCTGCCCGCCCGCCCCCCTCCTCTGCCCGCTGCCTCCCCCTCCGTCCCTCCTTCCCTCCCTCCCGCTGCGCGCCAGCGCGCACGCACGCACTCACACACAGACACCCACACTCACCCCTCCCCCCCCCCCACCCGCCCCGGCCACCCGGCGCTCCCCAACCAGTGCCCACCCCCCGCCCCGCGGGCCTCAGCTCCCGCCACCCGAGGAGAGCGACAGGGAGGCCCG
>CAUYQG010006242.1:0-15874 GCA_963574415.1 Tarsius wallacei
GGGTCATATGGAAGGTCTATTTTTAGAGCTTTTAGGAGTTGTCACACTGATTTCTACAGAGGTTGCACTAGTTTACACTTCCACCACAGTGTAGAAGTGTTCCCTTTTCACCACATCCTCTCCAGCGTCTGTTATTTTTTGAGTTATTGATAATGGCCATTCTGACTGGAGTTAGGTGGTATCTCAGTGTAGTTTTAATTTGCATTTCCTTGATGACTAGTGAGGTTGAACATTTCTTCTAGTATCTGTTGGCCACTCATATGTCTTCTTTAGAGAAGTGTCTGTTCATGTCTTTTGCCCACTTTGTAATGGGGTTGTTTGTTTTTTTCTTTTCAGCACATTGGGGCTCCTTGTAGACCCTAGATGTTAGGCCTTTGTCAGACATGGAGTTGGCAAACACTTTTTCCCAGTCTGTGGGTTGTCTCCCTGCTCTCTTGATGGTTTCTTTGGCTTTGCAGATGCTTGTCAGTTTAATGAGATCCCACTTGTCTATCTTATCTCTTATGGCCTGTGCATTTCGGTTTTTGCTCAAGAATTGGATGCCAGTTCCAACTTCCATAAGGGTGTGTCCTGCATTTTCTAAAGTTCTTATGATGTGGTGAAAAGGGAAAACTTCTACACTGTTGGTGGGAGTGTAAACTAGAGCAGCCTCTGTGGAAATCAGTGTGGCAATTCCTCAAATCTCTAAAAATCAACCTTCCATATGACCTAGTAATCCCCCTACTGGGAATATACCCTGAAGAATTCAAATCACTCTATAAAAAAAGATACCTTCACACGTATGTTCATCGCAGCATTGTTCACAATAGCAAGATCATGGAACGAACCATGCTGCCCATCAAAAGAGGACTGGATTTTAAAAATGTGATACATATACACAATGGAATATTACACAACCATAAAAAAGAACAAAATCATGAATTTCGCAGCAATCTGGATGGAATTAGAGTTTATAATACTGAGTGATCTCTCACAGAAACAAAGATCTGAGTATCACATGTTCTCACTCATAAGTGGACCTTGAACAACTATTATAATACTTTAAGAAAAGGATTGACAGTGGTGGGAAACTATGGGGGGGGCAGGGAGGGGAAAGGAGGTGGATTAACGGTAGTCAATATCTGTCTGGGGACAGGGGGACACAACTCATCAACAGGGGTACCTACACAATGCTTATTTGTATACCTAACCCTTAACTGTACCCCACAATTTTAAAATAAAAAAATATGTATTAAAAAAACAAAAAATAAATAAAATAAGTAAAATAAAAATAGAAGGGTTGGTGAGACAATGAATGAGACATACCTGAGGGGCTCGATCTTTCTGATAAAATAGTGTATAAGGTTGCCTCCTAGGTGTGAGAGAAAGGGGATTAAGAAGTGATTGCTGATTGACTGAGAGAAATGGAAGTGAAGGTCGGACTTTAGGCAAATTAGTCTGAAGGCATGAATTTCAAGTGGCAGCAGGAAAAGAGGCAGTGTTGTAATGATGCCAAGCTTCCTAAAGGAAGAAACTCATGGGTACAGGAAATAAAACATTTGAGGTGATCAGTACTGGATTTCATGCCCTAAAGACAGCAAGCAACATAAAAACAAGTTGGAGAATGATCCATCACTTCTTTAACATACATCTTTTTCTGCAAGCTTATTTGGCAAACCGTCATTGAGTACTTCTTCCAGTTATGTCTCTGTTCTGTGCACTAGAAGGCAAGCAAAGAAGCAGTCCCAGTTTATAGCTTATCAAGAGAAAAGAGGCAAGTACCAAGAAACTGTAACATAAGGCCAAATAATGT
This sequence comes from Tarsius wallacei, assembly GCA_963574415.1. Taxonomy (NCBI): domain Eukaryota; kingdom Metazoa; phylum Chordata; class Mammalia; order Primates; family Tarsiidae; genus Tarsius; species Tarsius wallacei. Next base: position 1,793 of record CAUYQG010006242.1, read on the forward strand.
GAGTACATTTCAAAACAGAGGTTTAATAATAGTGCTCCTAAGGTCTAAAGGAAGAAAAGATCACAGATAAGGGATAGAGGGTGAAATACAAAAGGCTTTAAAGAGAAGAAGGACTTATGAGAAGCTTCCCAAAAGAAAGATGGCAGAAATAAAACATAACTTCTAGAATGGCTATAATAATAATTTTTTTTTTAAAATAGACAATCATGAGTGACAGTGAAGATCTGGGGGAACTGGAAACTTCATACACTGCTAATAGGAATATAAAATGGGGCAACCACTGAAGAAACCAGTGACAAATGAACCTCAAAAACATTATGTTAGGAAAAAGAAACCAGATGCAAAAGACTATATATTGTATGATTCAATTTATATGAAATCTCAAGAAAAGGCTAGTTTATAGAGACAGAAAGTAGATTAATAGTTTTCTTGAGGTCAGGATGAAAATGAGAATTAAGTATAAATGGTACAAGGGAGCTTGTTGGGGAATGGTAATGAACTAAAATTGGATTGTGGTGATAGTTGTAAAACTCTACAAATGTACTAAAAATCCTTAAATGGTACATTTACAATGGATACATTTTGGTATGCAAATTATATATCAATAAAGCTTTTTAAAAAACAGGCATGCTACCTTGCCTCTGGTGTGTAGTTTCTCCAGAAATAGAAGCTAAGATTAGAAGTTGGGTGCAACTCTTCAGATATCTTTGAATCTCAAATTGAGAAGTCTCAGTCTGATAGACAACAGTGATACTCTGAAGGTCTTGGAATTGGATAAGACAAAAACAGAAAAAAACTACAGATAATGGCATTCATAAAATTAACCTTATCTAATGTGTCAGACAAGTAGTTGATACATTTGACTTGTGGGCTTCCTTAAGATCACGGCCTCAATTTAGCAAGGGCAGATCCTCTTACATACCTTTACCTTGAGTCACAAAGATGGGATAAAAGATGTATAAAACATCTCCAAGAATATGGCTTCTGATTCCCCTTCTAAATGGAGAATCAATCAAACAAGAATATTAAGTGACGGACATACGCCAGTTCTAGATGGAGTGGGATGGATGAAAGTGGGAAGATCAATATTTGGGTGAGGGGAGTTAAATTTCTCTGAAATCTAATATTCTGCTATAAGAAACTTGGAAATCACATAAAAAGAAAAATAAAAACAAGAATACAGCTGTCTCATCAGGGAGCATGGTGAAGTTGGATGGTTGCTGATCTTACTGTAGCACAATATTCTATTAATGTTTCTCAGGTAGTGTTTAAATCTACTTAAGGTCCAACGTTCAAAGTATATTTCATTTAATTACTCTACGCTATTTTTCCCACTACTACACTGCTTTTGGATATTCAGCTGGGCCTCACAAAAGTATCTTTTTAAAAAATGCATCATCTCAATTTATCCTTGTTGACATTTGATACTTTCAAACAACACTCAGCACTATTAGCTCTCTGTATATGAATATATAAACACCTATTTCAGGGATGGATGATATAACTGCTTAGCTACTTACAGATATTCTTATAAAGACAACACATCTTTTTCTTTTGTTGAGAAAGAATACAAAATAATCTCTCTAGGAAAGTGGCTCTGTTTTCCTTTATTTAAACTGGAAAAAAAATGAGGGCAAGGGAAGGAAGATTTGTGAGAGTTGTAAGAGTTGTAATAAACATCAATGCACAACTCAAACCATTCAGAATTCCATTTACAAAAAACTAATACAAAAGGAATAATTGTGCGAGATTGGATTAAACAGGAAGATAGACAACATAAATGAAAGAAATCCTCATACAATTACAGATAATTGGAGAACACATATATTTTTCTCTCATCACTGGCACAAAAAGATAAGATTTTCATTTCCTTATAATGGACCCATCAATAGTTTTATTGTAATATTAGAAACATCTTGATTCTGAGTATATTTCAAAGGACTAATTTTTTTAAAAGATCAAACAACAAATAGAATGAAATTTTAGCAGAAGAGGGTACTCCCTGATTATTTCTGGATTACAATCCTTCATTTCAAACAGGTGATCAAATTTCTGAGTTTGATAAATTTACCAAGATAAAATTCTAATATTAAATTTACAATATAGGCAGTTCAAGCTAATACCAGCAAACAGACAATTCAAATACTGATTGAAGAACATGCAGATAAAGAAGCATGCATTCAATTTATAAAAAGAACACATGCCCCAGGGAAGTAATGCACACCAGATGGTTATTAAAAGTAGAACGTTTTTTATATGATAATAGGTCTGCTCTCCCTTTGGTGTGTATACAACTACCATTAACGCTATTACATTACAAACCTAAATCTAGGGAAGCATAACTCCAATGTTGTAGAAACACTCTGTACTTACATATCTTGTCTGAAACTAATTCAACTGCACAAGCCCTGTAACTTAGATCATTATTATTACAGTCTACCCAACAAACACTGACTGGTCAAAAATCATACCCCAGTTTAGGCACTGGATAATCACAAAGGCCCCGCTGGTTTCTGAAATTCCGAACTGATGAAAAGATTCCAAGATTCAAGATTCTAAGTCCCTTGCCATAACCATTATTCAGGTATAATAAATATTTACTGAGAGTCTTACTAGAAGATAAAGACCATGCAGGGTGCTACTCAGGTTCTAACCAGTCCAAAGATCAAAGTGAAGAAAGTGAAGCTCAGAGAAATGAAGTGACATGCCCGAAGTCAAAGAGCCAGAATGAGCAGGGACTAGGACTTAAGTTTGTTGACAAAGAATTTGATGACTTAAAAAACAACAACAACGACAACAAAACTGAACGCATGGTTCACATGAGTAAATGTTCCTGGTGGTTCCCCAATCACCTAAGAGTGCTTTCCAACTGCTCTCTCTCTATTCACATCCAGTGACTGAAAACCAGTGGGTCAGTGATAGTCATGGTATTCATGAACTAGAATTTAAAAGGACTAAAGGCAAGACAAATATCAAGAAAAGAGACTACAAGAAACAATATAATATTATGAGTTGGCAATTCTCTGTGCCTAGAACTGCACTACCCAATATGGTACCCACTATCCACACGTGGCTATTCAACACTTGAAGTATGCTGTGAGGGTAAAATAAACCAGGTTTTGAAACCTTACTATAAAATATAAAATATCTCACCAATAATTTTATTTGATTATATGTTGAAATGATATTTTGAATATACAGAGTTAAATAAAATACATTATTAAAATTACTTTTACTTGTTTCATTTAAGTCTTTTAATGTGGCTTCTAGAAAATGAAAAATTACATAAGTGGCTCACATTTGTAGCTTTAACACATTTCTGTCGGATAGAGTTGGCTAGACCCTACAGTCACACACAGATAATGAATACATCAGGGATGTACCTGCAACTAACACATTTCATAGATTATGTTCTAGGTTGTACTCTGATCTGGATGAAGGAAAATTCACACAATTTTGAAAAAGCTTTGTATACTACTTACTCTCTTTTGGATGAGGAACTAGTGAGGGTCAGACAGAGCAAGAGAACACCCATCTTTACTCATATATTAATTTGAGCACAACATTCAGTTATCTAATTGCTCTCTTTTGAATGAACAGAAATAAGCTAACTCATATAAAGAATGATAATCCAAAGCTCTAAACATTCTGAGACCAGATAAATGAGTTTATAGAGTATTTACAGGAGAGAGAAGATAGAGACCAGATAAATGAGTTTATAGAGTATATATAGGAGAGAGAAAATAGCTCCCTCAGAAACAATTAAGGAAGGCCAGAAGCTTGTGACTGTATCATATTTTTCAAAAAGTTATTATTTGTGGTAAAATGCACATACAATTTATCATTTTAACTGTTTTCAAGTGTACAGTTCAGTAATATTAGATTCATTCACATTATTATGAAAACAATATTGACTGGGCATGGTGGCTCATGCCTGTAACCCCAGCACTTTAGGATGCCAAGGTAAGAGGATTGCATGAGACCAGGGATTTGAGATCAGTCTGGGCAACTTGGTAAGATCTCGTATCTACAATAAATCAAAAAATTAGCTGGGCATAGTGACACACACCTGTAGTTCCAGCTATTTGGAAGGTTGAGATGGAAGAATTACTTGAGCCCGGCAGGTCCAGGTTGCAGTGGCCGTAAGCACGTCACTGCACCTCAGCCTGGGTGACAGAATGAGACTCCAACTAAAAAAAAAAATTTTTTATGCTCATCAAATTATAATTTTTAAAAAATTATCTAAGACTTTAGTCATCGAAAATGAACATATACCATGCTCAATTTTTTTCTTTCTAAGTCTCTCATATTTATCTATCATAGATTCATCTATTTCATCATTTGTAACTTACTACACACAATTTCATAATCTACTTTTTTCAATTTTGTGAAATGCTTTATATCATTCCAGTTTATTTATTTATTTTTTTGAGTGGAAGTCTCACTCTGTTGCCCAGGTTGGAGTGTACTGGCATGCTCACAGCCACCTCAGTCTCGACTTGCTGGGTTCAGGTGACCCTTCTGCCTCAACCTTACAAGTAGCTGGAACTACAGGCATAAGCCACCATGCCCAGCTAATTTTTTGATTTATTGTAGAGACAAGGTCTCGCCAAGTTGCCCAGACTGGTCTCAAATCCCTGGTCTCAGCCAATCCTCTTGCCTCAGACTCCCAAAGTGCTAGGATTATAAACTTGAGTTACCGCGCCCAGCCATTTCAGTTTTTTAAATGAATAAGTGAAATAATAATCTGAAATGATATATCAAGAATTTTCCAATTAGAAAGCTGGCTATAATTTCTTGCAAAGGTAATTAAAATTGTAAATGACTATCTTGATGAGTGTATTTTTTTCTTTGTAAACTATTGTGTTAGCTAAATATCCAAGAGTATAATTATGGAGTGAAAACATACAAATTCCATTTTTTAGCTGCCTTTCCATTCTTTTTTTAAAACTCATCAACCCCATTCATCCACAATGTGATTGCAAATTTCTGTGTCCTCCTTTCTCACTTTTATCCTATCACCTTCCAAGAAAAAACTTTGTTTTAGCTCTTAAGTGGTTATATGGAAAACAAGCTCTGTAATAACACCATATCCCTCTAGCTCCTTCTCAGTCGTTGTTTTTACTTGCCAATCAATGGCAATGAGCAAAATGAGCTTCTGAATGGCTTCGTCACATATTCCATTGTATTATCAGCCAAAATCATGTTCATTTAAAAAGCCATGGACCAAAGAGCTCTCAGACTTCTTTGTGACTCAGAATGATTTATATATCAATACCATACAAACAAACACAGTAGAAAGAAGTTTTAACTATTGAAAAAGTAATAAATGGCAAACTCCGAACCTGCAGGATCCCTTTAAAATTATGCCTAATACAGCCTCTGTTTTGTAGAAGAGCAAACTCAGCCAACTGTCTTTCTAGAACATTAATGACCATCAGTCATTGCACATATGTCATCTGACACAACTTTTAGATCAGCAAACATTTTTCCTCTGCTTCAACAGAGAACTAGTGTTCAAATGGGGAAGGAAGGAATCTCAGCAAATACAAAAGCATAAAAACATAAGCCAAACCATAGAGTAAGTCTAATTTCCCCAACTTCAATCTACTCAACCAGTCTTGCTTTGACTAAGAAATGTATGTGAACATTTTATAATATGACAGAGAACTTGTTTTCCAAAGCTCTTCTGCCAACAGGCATCAGGATTTGATGCAAAGAAACTGAACTTCAGTGTAAGTTAACAAATCAACAGTCACCTCTTCCTTTGATACTCAAGTTTCAGATATAATATCAGACTTTGGGGAACTCTCCAAGAAGTTCTGTTACCTTTCTGATAGGTGTGTATACAGTGATTACTAGACGATCATGATTGTGTACACATATACAGCATGAATATATACAAATAGCTTGCATGAGCCTCATTTTTTCTTAACCTGGCCATAATTTGCTAAAGAAAACCTAGGACATCTATGTCCCAATTGCCAATGATTAAAGTAAAAATGACACATGATATACTCAAGCATGGACTTTGGAATACATTGCTTAATATCTGTGTAACAATGAGTAAATTTCTTACCCTTACTTGAAGTCTCAGGTTCATCATCCACAAACAATAATGTCCCCCTCACAAGATGATCATAAAATATTAAGTGAATTAATAAATAAAATTACTTCAGGATGCTTGGTAGACACCCCCAGTGGAGTGTGATATGGTAATAGATGCCATGTAGGCAAGACATGCTAGCAAAAGCAAGATGAGAATGTGGGCTTAAGGGTTTGTGGAAATGTGGGGACTTCTCTACAGGACACAGGAAATTACCTGCAGTTGAAAATAGGAAGGAGCCGGGCTCAGTGGTTCAGCCTGTAATTCCGTGCTTTGGAAGGCTGAGGTGAGTGGATTGCCTGAGCCCGCCTGGGCAACTTGGCAAGACCTCATCTCTACAATTAATCAAAAAATTAGCCAGGCATGGTAGCACACGCCTGTAGTTCCAGCTACTTGGAAGGCTGAGGCGGAAGGATCGCCGGAGCCCAGCAGATCGAGGCTGCGGTGGCTAGGAGTGGCCACTGCACTCCAGTCTGGGCGACAGAGTGAGACTCCAACTCAACAAATAAAAATAAAAAAATAGGAAGGAAGTGGATGGCTGACCCTTTTATGCACTGAAACTCAAGACAATACTGCATCTTTAAACCAGTTTCCCACATGTTAGAAATCTGAAAAGAGGCTGTCACCCACAAAGGCCCAAGAGATGACTGACTGCAGAATAATGTTCCTAAATGAGATAATCCTTCAGGGATAGCTGCTTCATTGCCAGTTACCCAAGATGCTAGTCCCAGAAAAAAGCCCTTGGGCAATCCAGGGGAACTATCCCTGATGTCCATTGTATCCCCTTTTCTTCAACTTTGGAGAAGCTTACAGATGATTTTGGGGCAGGGGCAATAAAGCTGTTCTGTAGTGAATCTGCTCTGTATCTGAACTCCCAGTTGTCTTGTTCTACTTAACAGAAGTTAGTTTCTGACAGGGCCAAGACTCAGCTACATTACTGGAGGTACCCAGAGCAAACAAAGATACAGAGCCTTTTATTTTTAAAGTATTAATAACTTTAAGAAGGCTACTACAGAGCATTAAATCAAACACAGTGCTGGGTGTGACTATGCAGGTCACATGCCTTTGAAGCCAGCCCTGGCCAAGGCAAACATAAGGATCTACAAGGAAACAACTATAGATTCCACCCTACATCAACTGACCATAACTGATCTCTAGCTACCATGTGAACAAGCTCAGGCCAAAATGTAGATTCATGAAAGACAAGTGACCCAATTATCCCAGCTAACTTCAAGCCATGTGCCAAAAATGTGAGTAAGTACCTCCTAGCCATCCAGTCCCAAGCAGAGACACATTGATTGAGCCTAGCCAAAATTGACCAAGCATGGCCCAGATCAATAGAATGCCCAACTGATCCAGAGACTCGCGAACAATAAATAACAAATTGTTGTTGTTTAAAACCACTAAGGTTTGGGATGGCTTGCTATACAGTAAAATTGTTAAATGATTCAGGTAATATTTTAGCTCAGTAAGAGAAGAATGGATTGTGCAATAAGCAGGAGCTGAGACAGCTAGCTCACCAATTTTTGGCAGGGAGATCAATTTCCCAGTAAATTGCATAATAAATTCCAGATGAATTTTAAAAGTATATGTAAAGAATGATAGTATAAAACTGTTAGAATAAATTATAAATTGATATTCATGTACTCTTGGCATAGGGAAGGATTTCCTAGGCAGAGAAACCTAAAGAAAAAAAATGGATAGATTTTACTATGCAAATATTTTTTAAACTTTACATGTCAAAAATATAATATAAATTAAAAAATAGGCAATGACAGATTGGTAAAACTTTTTTATATATGAGAGATTAAATACCTAAATGTGTACAAAGTATTTTATGCACCATAAAACATGATAAGTGATCACCACTCTTAATACACACAAAATAATAAGAAAAAGATGAACAATTTGAAAAAAATGTTGAGCAAAGAGCACACATATGTAAATCAAAAGTATAAATAAAAATGGCTAAGTAACATGTGAAAAATGTTCAGCCTCACTGGTAAGAAAGAAATAAAACAATCAAATTATTGTCTCAGTTAAAAATTGTAAAGATGAAAATAAGCAATAATACCTAGAAAAGCAGACATTTTCATATATTGCTAACACAAGCCGTAATACAATATTCCTGTAAGGAAGCCTGTACATGTATGTTAGTGTATGTTCGTGCATGTGTATATTTCACATGCTTCATAGAAAACACCTTGTTGAAAAATTAAAAGATCTCTTCATGTAAGAAAAAAGGACTCCAATCAGGTACTATATCTAATTTTAAGTTTGTACATTAGAAAAACACTTTAATAATCTACTAACAAAAAATGAATAAATAAAAATAAAAATCTAGTAACAGTCACGCAATGGAGTTTTGTCACAAAGCACAAGGACAGGCACTAGTATGGCTTATTATTTCATAAGCTCAGCAAATCCACCAAGCAAATTATGCTCCCTACCCAGGCAAAGTATAAAGCTAAGAAAGACACAAAACAAAGGTATGTGATAATAAATTATATGATATGCCTGTTTGATCAGAGTAGAACTGACTAAATGGGATTTTTCTGTGTTAGATTCAACATTCAAACTATTATGATTCATCCCATAATAAATGGTGGTTTGTCCACACTACAGTTTCTCCATATTATATACTAGTATGTAACCATTATAACTAGAGAAGTACATCTATGCATTAATATAATATGAAAAGAGCTCCATTACATACTGTTAGACAAAAAAGGAAAAAAGGAGGTAAATTAATACATACAGTATGAGACTTTTTATGGAGTTTTTTATAGCCTGACAAAACAATATTTCATTTCTAAATGCAAAGAAGAGCTGGGTGTGTTGGCTCACACCTGTAATCCCAGAACTTTGGGAGGCAGAGGTGAGAAGACTGCCTGAGCCCAGGGGTTCCAGATCAACTTGGCAAGACCTTGTCTCTACAACAAATAAAAAAATTAGCCAGGTATATTGGCACACACCTGTAGTCCCAGTTACTTGGAAGACTGAGGCAGAAGGATCGCCTGAGCCCAGCAGGTTGAGGTTACGGTAGCCAAGAGCATGCCACCGTACTCCAGTTTGAGTAAGAGAGTGAGATGCCAACTCAAATAAATAAATAAATACAAAGAAGTAGTCTAGGAAGACAAAAACAAATAAGAATGACTACATTTCTGAGTAGATGGTAATGGATGGACCAAGATGGAGAATTTAGCATTATGTATAATGTTGTTATTTTCTTTGGGAAATTATATTCATATGTTAACTATGTCATTAAAAATTACCAAAAAGAATTAAAATAGACTTTATTATGCTCAAGAAACTTACTGAACAATCAACACCTCAATATAAATTAACATGAATAGACATAATAAAATTTAATATAAGATACATTAAAACTAAGTCAAGCTCCTTATAGTATTCACATTTTTCCTTCAAAAGCTTGTTCATTTTTATATTGATCTAAAAAGAAAGAGGGACATTAGAACAACCATTCAGGCGAAAACTCAGGGTTTGATCTTCTTGTCTGTAATATTACAGAGCTTGGAATACTCCAACTCTGAGTCTAAGTACATGCAAAAAAAAAAAAAATCTCCTGTACTTTAAACGTATAAAAGACAAAGGAAGACTTGCTATATAGAAAATTTATAAAGTGTTAAATCAAGTATCCTCTTCAAATTCCTTTAAACGTCCCTCCACTATTGTGTCTACAAAAAGATGCAGCATCATTAAATACAAGGCTGAGAGTATCTTCAGTCTCAAGTACGGCAGGAAGGTATAGCAGTAGGCCTAAGAATGTGATAGACAAGTGATCAAGGAAAGAAAGGGAAGGAAGAAGAAAGGAAGTGAAAAAATAAAACAAAAATATACTAAAGAGAGAAAAGAGGTATGAAACAAACAGGACATCAGTGTCTACAGATGGAGTCATATAATTACTCCAGCACAAAGGAAACTGGCAGTCTGTATTTGTAGAACAATTTACAAAGCACTTTCACATACATCATGGAATATAATCTTTGTAACAACATAGTTATCAATCCCATTTTATGGGAATAAATAGAAGTTCTGAGAGGATAGGAGAACTGCCAAAAGTCACGTAGCTAAGTGACAGCACTGAGGTCACTGAATTCTAAGCCCAATGTTCCTTCCAGCATCCCACTGCTACTACAGACTGTTTCTAAACTTGCTACTAATTTTCAAATAATCACGAAAATCTTAAGAAGTGAGTGTATTATCAATATAAACATAGTAAGCTAGTTTTCCTTCCCCTAAGAAAACTAGTTCTGAAAAAAGTATAAGCCAGTTGCTTGGTAAGACAATTAGAGAGATATGGTAATAATTATGGAATGCACCAAGTACTGTCCAATTATACTTATCAAAGTAGCTACTATTTATCAAGCACATCTTGTGTGCACGGCATTGTGCTACTTGCTTTATATAAAAGAATGAAAATCCTTGCAACAACCTTGGAAGGTAATGTGTGGAAACTGATGGATCTCATATAATTTACACAAGGTCACACAGTCAGAAAGTGGCAGAGTTTGACTTTGAATCTAGGCTTATCTGACTCAAGTTTTAGTTTTGTATGCTGTTTATTGTTCCATAATACACGGGGAAAAAAATGTCTTACCTTAATATTGACATGACTCTAAAGAGAGGGAAAAATTATAACCAGTAGTGGAAAACTGTCACTGACAGACTGACCTGCTTGTAGGTTCCGTCTAACAAAGTGTCCAGGTGTTGGAGAGGGGCAGGTGGTTTATCTTTGAACCTTGTTAACAACCGACGTTGAATCGCCCGAAATGGTACAGCTCTTTCAGATGAGTTCTTCTAATTTTTCACTATTTATCCGCAGCTACAATGAAAAATTTTTTAAATTCAGATTAAACGGACACACAGAAAATGTTTAAAGTAAGACTAATATGGACAATGGCAATAAAATCTTGAAAAAGAGTAATGAAGAAATTGAAACATAGTATAGAGTTAAGGGAATTAAAACAATGTGGCATTTGATACATGAATAAATGCAAAGATAACATAGTAGAATAGATTAAATGAAAATTTAGGAATGGTGACCCAGTATCACTGGAGAAAAACAGATTATTTAATTATAATTTTGCAATAATTGATTACATGGGAAAAAATTTCCCCATTATTTATAGCAAAATAAAGTACACAGAGATAAAAGGTTTAGACACAATAAAAACACTAGAAAAAATAAAAATTTTAAAGATAATCTTGGCATAGAAAAGTACTTCATTACTATGAGTCAAAAGCCAAAAGACACACACAAAAAAACTTGATAAATTACTAATTATAAAACAAAGACAGTTAATTCTACATAATTAAAAAAGCATTACTAGCAAAATGATAAGACAAACAACAAACTACAAAAAATAACAGTAATAACCACAGCGACAAAGTGTTGTGCCCATAATATCTAGAAAGCATCTGCTAATCTATGTGAATATGACTACAACCCAGTAGAAATCAGTAAGAAAAAGAGTAACAATTCAATAGAAAAATGAGTAAAGTTGTACAAAAAGTCAAATAGCCCCTAAGCATACAACCTCTGACCTAAAAATACTGCTTCTAGGAATTTCTTAGAAGTGTGCTTGCAAAAAGTAATGCACGTATAACAATATTCATTACAAAATTGTTCTGTTGTTATTGTAGTAAGATACTATTAATAATCAAAATGCCCATCAATAGAGGAACTGATTAAATAATGACTACACTGCAATACTACTAGTTATTGATATGCAATGCTGTCCAAAGATAATGAAATAAAACAAAGCAAAAAAATACAAACAGTATGACTCCAACTCAAAAAAATAAAAAAATAAAATAAAATAAAAATAAAAATAAAAAATAGAAAAGAAAAATAAATCTGTATATTAACATACTTTTGACTGTATAGAGTATTTCTAGAAAGATACACAAGAAACAGCATACCAAACATTGCTACCAAAGAGATTAAGTGGCCAGGGAATGAGATGCAGAAATGACCCTTTTCACTGTAACCCATCTCATAACTTTTAAATTAAAATTATTTTTTAAAAAAGAAAGTTTATCAAAGTCATAGGGTAAAAGGAACACTCCATGATACCAGGTCACATGAATCACATGAACTGCTAATTCAATATTATAATAATAAGCTAGTAAACAGTAGTAAACTAGTTCTGGAATAAATCTCAGATTCAAAATATTCAGAAGTCAAACATATTATAGTTTATAGTTCTGGTACCAAACCAAACTACTTGTCTTTTCAGTACATTATTCTCCAGATACATGATAAAAATTATATATGAAATAAAAGCAACTTGAAATATTATTAACTTCTTTTAATCCCAATTTTAGAAGCACCAAGAAGTTAACTAAATCAAAAAATATTCTCCTGGGGTGGGGGAATCTTTCCTTACCAAAAATTAAGTGATAAAAATACATTTTTAAATAACTAAATATTTAAGAGAACAGTAGCCGAATTATCAATAGTTCACCCTCGTAATTGTATAATTTGCCACTATAATAATTTCCTGAATTCATGAAACACACAAAAATTAAACAGATATTCTCAATATTCAGTCAGGTTATCATTCCTTTGACTGCATAACCAAGCAGCAGATATTAAAATATTGTTACATGTCAGAATTTCAATCTCTAACAAATATTTATTAATCCCAAGGTCAAGCACTTTTCCAGGCACTAGTAATTATAACAATGAATAAAACAGAAAAAATCCTTACCTTCATGGAGCTTACACTCCAAGGGACACTTCAAAAGTCATCTTGATTCGATGTATAACATTTTATTAATGGCTAAAAGCAGAAAGTAGGGACAGAGAGCAAAGGAAGTGTAATCATGGTCCCCTTAATTTGTGTGCAACAAATGAAAGGTCCTGTAATTCACCATATTCTCAAAGTACCTCTTCAGAAAAGAAACTCCCATGATGTGGAAATTCCAGAGTTACTAGCCAGCAAAAAAGTAGGAAAACCCATATATCAAACTTGTTATCAAGAGTATTTAATATTCTCTATTTTAAATAGTATAAATATGTAACTTATATACCCTTTCTGTGGACTCTTTTTCATAAACTACTAGACCAGTTTTGCACAGTAAGAAAGAATTTCTTAAAATATATCCTAGAGAACGGCAAAGGTTCTCAATCCTTAAAATGTCTAAATATATTCTCCCAAATTGTGTCGAGTGTGGAGCTACAATTTAACCAAAGACATACTGTTCTAGAAAATATTATCATCATAGATGTGGGAAAACTTAAATAAATTCAATTGATTTACTAATGACATAATTATTCATAATTGGATTATATACACCTGAAATTGTCCTTTAATTTTCTCACTGCAGTAAGTTTTCTTAGGTGAAAATCAATGCTCTCAGAATGTTCAACAGTTGACTGACAAATTACATGACTGACAATCTCTCTCTTCTCTCTCTGTCTCTCTCTCTCTCTCTGACTGACACACACACACACACAAACACACCCCATAGCTAATAGACTGAAATGTCTATTGATTCCTTAAAGTACTCATTTTAAGAACCAATGCCAACTTGAATGATGTTCAAAATTCTCTCAAAACTCTCCTCTTGTATTGCAAGTAGAGTCTGCTTATAGGCTCTGTAAATAAGGGAAGCCTGGTAACTTTATTTTAATGCATGAGACTTTTAAACAATGACTGTCATTGTCCAATCCATTCACAAAACATGACTTTTGGCTATTTCCAAACATCAAATCAGTCTTCAAAGGATGAAAATTTGCCACCACTGACACACTGGAGAGAATCTAACATGGGCTCTGAAGGCATTTCCAAAGAAGAAATACAAAAAAATTCAAAGTAACAAAATCACTGACAGAACTAATTTGTTAGACATTTAATCATTCAGCATTTACCAAGCACCCACTCTGCTTGGTACTGGAGAATATTTTTTGTGCTTAACCCTCATTCAGGTGCAAGTCCTGATGTGCT
>CAUYQG010006243.1:0-22456 GCA_963574415.1 Tarsius wallacei
ATCAGCAGACTAAATAATATTTTTGCCGAAACAGAGTGGAGTTTAATTCTTAATGACATGAATTAGCTCTATTTTATTTGTTAACATCTATTTTTAGCAGACCATGGGCAATACGAATCAATGTTTAGGTTAAGAAAACTACATCTTTAGGGATGTCAGATTTAAAGTTCTGCCTAATTAGGTAGTCCTGGATATCACTAAATATTTTTAAGACCTTTTGAAATTATATAAATGTGATATTCTATCAGTATTACAAAACAAACACCCTTATTTCCATGTTTTTCCTTTGCTGAAGAAATATTACTTAAAAGTTGCATCTTAATACTTCAAGGTCTTGTCTAAAGAGAAACATTAAGCTTGTTGGTTTGTGTTTTCCTCTCTTTTCTGTTTTTAAAGTTGGTCTTTTATCAGTCTTTCTTCAGTCTTTCCACATGTACCTTTGTTCTTTGAGAAGATGTCAAAGTGACAGCAAATGACTCCACCATGCCTAGTAAATAGTGTCTGTCCTGTATGTTTTTGATCATCAGGACCTGCATTTTCTGGTTACAGGCCTCAGAGATTCATGCTATAATACTTTGTTGTAGTTTAAAATATGAATTTCCCTGGGCTCCTTCATTTTAAAGGATATATCCATGATTCTAGTTAAGGATTGGGATGATTTGACTCTTTCTCATTGTGTGAGATCTCAGATTCATGTCATTGCTGGTATCAGATTGATTTTTTTATATGTTAGGACAGTTTTAAAGGAGACAACTAAAGATTGATATAACTTTTTCTCTTTTTTAAATGATTTGTACTTGTATTATTCCCACTAGTTTAAAGAAAGTGTCAAAGACCCAAGGGTGGATGGAAGCTCTCTGGAGAAAGGTATTTGAGTGACATATGGAAGAAATAAAATAAAATGAAGCTATTTGACCACCCAGCAAAACAAAATGATTTCATCAACATTTCTGTTAGTGAAAATGATGATTTAAATATGACTTTCATGCTACTAGTGAACAGAAATGCAGAAAGATTATAAAGTTATCCAAAGGTAAAAGTGTTTTTTTCACTCTATTTTAATATTCAATTTTCATAATTTCTTCCACGTTTCCATAATTGCTGCTTCTTTGCTCTAACCCCTTTCTTGATCCTCACTTGAATTGCAATTCTCTTTGTATGAATGCTTTTAGTATATATAATATATGTTCAATGACATGTATTTTTCTCCCCTGTAATGGCTTAAAAATCTACTTTTTAAAAGTGATTCATTCAAAGCCAGGCGTGGTGGTATGAGCCTGTAGTACCAGTTACTCGAGGCTGAGGCAGAAGGATCACCTGAGGCAAGGAGCTTGAGACTGACCTGGACTATATAATGAGACTCTATCTTAAAAAAAAAAAAAAAGTGATTTATTCAGATAAAGAGAGTTAGACCTCACAGCTTAATTTTGAAGTGTACATGTAATTTTAAATTGCTGTTCAAAAAGGTTGTACTAGATTATACTCTCATAGTAATGTATAGAAGTAGTTGTTTTAATACCTTTACCACCACTGAATTTTATTATTTTTCACAATCTTTGGTGAATGACAAAATGAAAAAAAAAAAAACCCAACATTATTTCATTTTTCCTAATTAAAAATTGCTTATTGGATTTTTCTTATAAGGTTCATAATAGAAAAAAGTGTATCAAAAATTTTTAAAAGTAGCCATGACAGAAAGCATTAACACATTTTCTGTTATGGCTTTTACTTTTGATGTCATGCTTCATTTAATATATTTTTACCTATATTTTTTCTAATTATTTAAAGAGTCTAATTTTTTAAATTTTTAATTGTGATAAAATGCATTAACATAAAATTCACCATCCTAACCATTTTTAAATGTACAGTTCAGGAGTGTTAAGGACGTTCACATTGTTATGCAATCAATGTCTACAACTTTTGTCTTGCAAAATTGAAACTCTATGTCATTAAACAATAATTCCCTATTTTTCCCTCCTCTTAACTCCTGACAACCACCCTTCTACTTTCTGTTTGAATTTGACTACTTTAGATACTTTATATATAAGTGGAAGCATACAGTACTTGTCTTTTTCTGACTGATTTATTTCACATATCATAATGCCCTCAAGGTTCTTTTATATTGTAGTATGTGTCATAATTTCCTTTGTTTTTAAGGATGAATGATGTTGTATGTATGTACCACATTTTGTTGATCTACTCATAGATGAACACTTGGGTTGCTTCCCTCTTTTGGCTATTTTGAAATAATCCTGCTATGACCATGGATGTACAAATATCTCTTTAAGGCTTTGCTTTTACGGAATCTAAACATCAGGCATGTGAACACTAAGGTGGGAATAATGGTCGTTGGGCACTGCTAACAGGAGAAGGGGGGAAAGGGAGACAAAACACCCGCTGGGTATCATGTCCACTACCAGGGAGAAGGAGGAGATGCTAGAAGCCCAAACTTCACCTGCGTGCAATTTACTTAGGTAGCAAGTCTTCACATATACCCCACAACACTAAAATAAACTTTAAAAAAATTTTTTTTTTTTTTTTTAGTTGGAGTCTCACTCTGTCGCCCAGACTGGAGTGCTGTGGCCGCTCCTGGCCACCGCAGCCTCGACCTGCTGGGCTCCAGCGATCCTTCCACCTCAGCCTTCCATGTAGCTGGAACTACAGGCGCGCTACCACGCCCGGCTAATTTTTGATTTATTGTAGAGATGAGGTCTCGCCAAGTTGCCCAGGTGGGTCTCGAACCCGCGGGCTCAGGCAATCCACCACTCACCTCAGCCTTCCAAAGCGTGGGATTACAGGCTGAGCCACCGAGCCCGGCTTACATTTTTAAAATATCCATTATAAATACCCCTTTGGCTGTGTTCTAGCAGCAATTTCATGGACTGGCCTGTGATTAAAACTAGAATTTGAAAAGGCAGTCACAGTTTAATCTAGGATATCAAGAGGCATGTGCTCAATAAATACAAATGTTTAGAGACACTGAAAATTGTGGCAAAAGACATTTTAAGAGAATACACAAGTAGTAAGAAAACAGCTGAACTTCACTGTCTGCTTTTTAGTGTTTGAGATTTATTTTTTAGTTAAACAAATTAGGTAACTATTTGAGTAATAATTTCTTAATTGCAAATTTATTGACCCCTTTATAGACAAATTATTCATTAACCTTCCCAGGGATAATCATGGCTCCTAATCAAAGCATATTATGGTTGGTCAAATTGCTCAACACAAAGAAAGAAATGACCAGGCATGGTGGCTCATGCCTGTAATCCTAGCACTTTGGAAGCTGAGGCAGCAGAATCTCTTGAGCCCACAAGTTTTAGACTTTTCTCTTAAGAACTTGCTTTTGGTAAGGCCAGTGAAGCCTGTAAATTTCCAGTAAGCCTGTGAATTTCCATTATTTTATTTTTCCATAGAAATAATGTAAGGGGTTAGCATTCAAGAGGCCTAAGAAACTAAATAAACCTTCTTTGATTTAGTTGTGTTTTCAGGTTAGTCCCATTAAAAATTATCCTTGTATTTCAGGCAATTTCTCGGCATACGCGGGAGCTACTGGGAGTTGAAGAGCCATTATTCAAACGCTCCATCAACCTTCCCTATAGGGACATTATTGGCTTATTTTTAGAGCAAAAAAGTCATACTGGGATAAAATCTGATTCCTTGACCTTATCTGAATTTGTCAAAGCAGCAGGATTACAGGATTATGATCCACAAATGACTGCCCCTGAAGAAAATGCAGCATTATCTTAAACTGAGCTATAGGGGAGAGCCATTTCCCATATTTTGAAAGATCACACTAAATTACTTGGGGGAAGAGGTGGGTCTTCTTTGGTTTTTCTTTTTCTCCTTTTCATTAAGGATTAGAGTTAGAACAACTGCTGGCTCCATTCCTGGTTCTGTTCCTGACTCATGATACCTTCCCTTCATTTATTTTCCAGTGTAACTTCACGTTAAAATAGATAACAACACTTATCTTTCTGGATAGCTATAAGAATTCCTGAAAAACTCTAATAACGCACCTGGTAGGAACATGTTGAGGAAATATAATTTAAAATAAAATCTGCCACCAACCCAGATAACCCTCTCCATAAAAGCAAAGAAATCATTTTATCCTTGAATAGGCCTTCAACTAGGGTGTATAGCAAAGGCAAGCTGCTGAAGAGATTGCAAAGACAAAGAAAGCACACCGTTTTAGATAGGAAGATACAGCCCTTTACATACAGATTAATTACCTGTACCCAAAGGAAAAATAAAACTTCTCATATCTTGGCAACAAGCAGGAAATTACTACTTGGAGCCAGGGACCAGTGCTAAACACCCTTAGAAACAGCGGGGCGGGACCATCCTCCTCTGTGCTCACATGGCAGAGAGGTGGCTCAGAGGCCTCCAAAAAGAGACTGTCTGGGGTGTGAAATAACAAGAGTCTTATTCAGCTTTTTAAAAGATTTATATACATCTCAAAAACACAGAGAAAGGATTTACAATGACAAGTTCTCTAAAGGAAGTGTTTTAAGGGAAAAAAAAGAGTGGGAAGTTTTTCGCTTTCCCTTTTGACATTAAAAAAAAATTTTAACTTTTTTTTTTAGATTTGTATATATCCTTAAAAACAACATGGTTATTACTGACTATGAAGTAGGATCTGGGGTTTGCTTACAAGGCTCTTTTATGTGGTACCTTCCAGATCTTTATAAAATGAATTTTAGCCTACAGCCTACCCATGACTGAACTGCTCAAAATAAATTATAAAATATTTCTTATTGCTTGAATGACTCTAGTTCCTTCCTTGTTTTATAGACCTAACTGCTCTTTCTCCTCCTGGTCCCGCTTCTTAGTCCTGAAAACCACTATAGGGCTAACACAGTCCAGAAGGGCAGTGGTGTCCCTTGTCCAGTTCCCTATACCTGAATGAACAGTCAAAGGGATGTTTCTCTTCTTTTCTACCGAAAGGGGAACAATGCCTCCAATTAACATTCATGCAAAGTGTTAATATTACTTTTTCCTAAATTGGACATTTTATCAGAAACCATTCTAATACCATATCATTGAATTTGCCTTGCTCACAATATGCAAGAACAAAAAACAAAAACAAAACAAAGTGTAAATGATGAAGACCATGGTGATTTACATGAGTCATACGTGGTTTTGTTCAAAAGCACTTCAGCATTTATCAAACAGTGATTCTGTTCTGTGACAGAGCATAGTAAAGTGATATCCTTTCCTAGCTTGATGGGGTCACTGCTATTGTTTTTAACTCTATTGTAATTGACAAAAAGTATCTGTAAAACATAAATGAAATAAACAAATTTGCATTATAGAAGATCTATATTTTGCAAACTTAATTCTAGCCTTTTAATATAAATGCCAGTTTTTTAAAGGTTTTAAATGATTTAAATGGGAGCAGCTTTCAATAAGATAGTAGGACAGTCATATTAGAAATGAGTCATAATTAAGATTACCATACATTCACTTTTTTTTTTTTTTTTTTGAGTCGGGGTCTCACTCTGTTGCCCAGGATGGAGGACAGTGACATGATCATGACTCACCACAGCCTTGGCTTTCTGGGCTCAGGCAATCCTTCTGTCTCAGCCTCCCGAGTAACTGGGACTACAGCTGTGTACCACCATGCCTGGCTAATTTTTTTTTTTTTTTTGGTAGAGATCTTGCTATGTTGCTCAGGCTGGTCTCAAACTCCTAGGATCAAACAATCCTTTTGCCTCAGTCTCCCAAAGTGCTGGGATTACAGGCATGAACCACTGTGCCCAGCCTACCGTGCATTTGCTTCTGTATCCAGAATCAGGAAAATCAAACTCATTTGCCAGCTACATACTGCTGGTAAATTGATTGGAATTTGCTAATCAATTTGGAATTTGAGCAATTGGAAAAATTTTTG
This sequence comes from Tarsius wallacei, assembly GCA_963574415.1. NCBI lineage: Eukaryota > Metazoa > Chordata > Mammalia > Primates > Tarsiidae > Tarsius > Tarsius wallacei. Next base: position 5,888 of record CAUYQG010006243.1, read on the forward strand.
AATTTAGCTTTTAGAGGAGAAATAATTTGTATTAACGAGGTTTTCTGGGGAAGCAGCTTACTTAGGTGTGTTAGATTGTGTCATTTCATTGGCTGCTAAGTCAGACACATATTGATATATGGGACTGTTTATTTTATTCTACACTTTAAAGAGCCATCAGTACAGTTTTCTAATTCCTAGTGCCTAACATGTGACAAACACAATACAGTCATATGACTCCCACTGTCAATTGTGATCATCAGGACATAACCATCATAGAGAAAATGTGTGAGGGACAAGGAATCCTGATTCCCAAGTTCTCTTATCAGGATGGAGCGCCCGTGGAAACCACTGGCTGTTCTTTGGTTAGGGAGATGCCAAATGAATCATAGTATAGGTAGGTAAGGTGGTCTCGGAGAACAGCACTGGTTGAGTGACGCTGACTGAAGGGTGTTTCCTTGAGTTGCACAGCAGTCAGATCAAACCAGGGGAAAGGCCTGCAGTGAAAAAAAAATACTGTGACTTTGCTATGTCTGATTGGTATATCCTGCTTTGTCTGCTAAATACTTCCTTTAAAGAGAGTTTTCCTCCACTTGGAATACCAAACTAATTAAAATTCAAAGTGAAACTAGAAATTCACCTTGAACTATTCGACGTGTAGATTTAATTGTACTTACGGTGACTTTTCAAACTTAAACACATTTCTCTAAGTTCATTTGGAGAGGAATTCATAATTAGAGAATGTTTATAACATCAACATTGATACCCTTTACAGTATATTTTCCTTGAATTTAGAAAGAACATACATAAGAGGACCGTGAACATTAGGCAAGAAAATAACTAATTGCTTTTAAGATATCCTCTTTAGCTATGTAAGATACAAAGTAGAAGTTAATATGCAAATGAATGGGACAATAGTAAGTATGATTTTATATTGTAATTCAAATTAAAAACATTAACACATGAGTTTTTATATTTTTCAAAAGATCAGGAAGGTAATAGTGGTACATTCCTGTAGTCCTAGCTACTTAGGAGGCTGAGGCAGGAGGATCACTTGAGCCCAGGAGTTCAAGGCTAGCCCAAGCAACATAGCAAAACTCCGACTTTAAAAAAAAAAAATCAGGAGAAGACAAGAATATCTGTTCTCACCATATTTGTTTAACATAGTACTAGAAGTTCTAACCAGTGCAATAAGGCAAGAAAAGGAAATTAAAGGACATGCAGATTAGAAAGGAAGAAATGAAACTGTCTTTATTTACAGATGACATGATTATCTATGTAGAAAATCCCAAGGAATCTATTTTTAAAACATCCTAGAACTAATGAATTTAGCAAGGTTGCACAATATAAAATAAACACACAAAATCAATTGTATTTATATTAATATATACTGTATATGAACATGTGGACATCAAAATTAAAAATGCAATTTTATTTATAATCCAAAAAATGGTATACTTAGGTGTAAATCGAATAAAACATATGCAAGACATTGCACAATGAAAACTATAAAATGCTGATAAAATAAATCAAAGAACACTTAAATAAATGGAGAGAACTACTGTATTCCTGGACTCAACAAAATTAAGATGTCAGTTCTCCACAAATGGATCTATAGATGTAATGGTAAAATAAAAATTAGTGACAACACTAAATGCTGGTGAGGATGCAGAGAAACTGGATCATACATTGCTGGCGGTGATGTAAAATGGTACAACTCTGAAAAACAGTTTGGCAGTGTCTTAAAAAAATAACCATGCAACTACCATATGATTCAATAATTATACTCCGGGCATTTATTCCAGAGAAGTGAAAACTTATGTTCACACAAAAACCTGTATGTGACTGTTCATAACAGCCTTATTCATAATAGCCCCAAACAGGAAACAACCCAGATGCCCATCAGTAGGCGAATGGTTCAACAAATTGTGACACAGCCATACCCTGGAATGCTACTCAGCAATAAACAAACTACAAATACACATAGCAACTTGGATGAGTCTCCAGAGGTTTACAGTGAATGAAAAAATCCAATCTCAAAGGTTTTATACATATGATTCCATTTATATAACATTCTTAAAATACCAAATCATAGGAATGATGTATACGTTAGTGGTTGCCAGGTTTGTGGGTGGGGGGGGAGCAACATGAAGAATTCTTTAGTGAAATAACTGTTCTGTATTTTAACTGGATCAGTGTTAGTTAGTACCATGGTTTTACAATATCTGTTATATAGATATCATAGTTTGTGCCATTGAGAGAAAACAGGTAAATGTTTACATGGGATCTCTCTATTTTTTTTTTTTTTTTTTTTAGTTGGAGTCTCACTCTGTCACCCAGACTAGAGTGTAGTGGCACACTCCCGGCCACCGCAGCCTCGACCTGCTGGGCTCCGGCGATCCTTCCGCCTCACCCTTCCAAGTAGCTGGAACTACAGGCGCCCGCTGCCATGCCCGGCTAATTTTTTGATTTATTGTAGAGATGAGGTCTCGCCAAGTTGCCCAGGCGAGTCTCGAACCCGCGGGCTCAGGCAATCCACTCACCTCAGCCTCCCAAAGCGCAGGATTACAGGCTGAGCCACCGAGCCCAGCTGAGATCTCTCTATTATTTCTTAATCTCATGTGAATATAGGTCTCAAAATTTAAAAAGTATCTTGACTTCGTTTCTAGTTTGACATGTAAGAAATTGGAAGTTGCCACTGAATCCCAACAATAAGTAAAAAGCCGAACAAACTAAAAAATCAACAACTCTTCCTAGATCCATCAAAGAAGTAGGGTCACAGGGCAGACCACTATGCCCAAAACTGAAGACACCAAAAGGTGCATGCTCAGAGTCATAGCTTGCTAGAGCAGAAAACCATAAGCAGAAACATTTTCGGGAACCGGTGCCAAGATGGGGAAACCTGAACTGTAACTGACAAATTGCTGGAGGCTTAAAGTGGACAAGTCTAAGAATAAAAACTCAGGGGAACCTAGTCTTTGGTACCCTCACACTTTTGTGATTTTTTACCTAGGAGCTCGATCACGTTCTTATAAATATTGAAGAAAAATCCTCTTGTGCTTCTAGCATAGAGAAGGGAAAAGGAACCATTTTGAAATATACCATTTTTTCTTCTTATCAAGGTCTGCCCTCAAGAGAAACTATTTGACCAGAACCTAACTTTTTGGGGGTTTTATCTGAGCTTCACTGACCAGGAGGAAGGGAAATATCCAATTCCAGTCAGCTCTGCCCTTGCACACGGAAGAAGGGAATACCCAACTCAAGCCCATTTTAGCCATCCTGTTCCACTGAAGGAGGATTTTTAAAAACCTGAGAAACCCTTATGAAGCTCACAGTCCAGGGGCACAGGCTTACTAGAAGGCTGATACCTACTCACAGGACCATAGAAAGCATCCCCTCCCCAACACCTTACCACCACATTACTTAAAGCCTATTTGCAGCAGTTCCTTTTACCTGGTACATCTTGCTTGGCTGTCAAGAAGAAATTAAAGCATACTAAAAGGCAAAAGACAACATTTAGAAAGACAGAGCAAGCATCAGAACACACGTGACCGGGATGTTATAATTACCAGACTAATATGCTAAGGGATCTCATGAATAAAGTAGACAGCAGGCAAGGACAGGCAGAAGGTCCACGTGAGCAAGGACAGAGCATAGAGGAAGGAAGAAGTGAAGGTAAAGTAAAAACCTTAATTTTTCTTATTCTTAATTGATCTAACAGGTAACAATTCGTTCAAACTAATAATGGCAACAATGTATTCAAATATGCTTTTGTGTGTGTGTGTGTGTGTGTGTGTGCATGCGCGCGTGCGTACACATGTATAAAATGAATGACCACAATAATACAAGGGACAGGAGGGAGGAATTAGGATTATTTTGTTATTATTAAGGTACTCATACTACCCATGAAGTGGTATAGTGTTATTTGAAATCAGACTTAGATTAGTTGTCAATGTATGTTGCCAGGTTGTAGGATACAAGATTAACATATAAAAGTCAGCCTCTTTCCAATCTATCAGCAATGAACAAGTGGAATCTGAAATTAAAAACACATTATCATTCATATTAGTACCCTCAGAAATGAAATACTTAGCCAGGCACAGTGGCTCACACCTGTAATCCCAGCACTTTGGGAGGCGGAGGCAAGAGGATTGCCTGAGTCCAGGAGTTCAAGAGTAGCCTGGGCAACAACTTGGCGAGACCTCGTCTCCACAATAAATAAAAGAATTAGTCGGGTGTGGTGGCATGTGCCTGTAGTTCCAGTTATTTTGAAGGCTGAGGCGGAAGGATTGCCTGAGCCCACCAGGTAGAGGCTGCAGTAGCCATGTGCCACTGCACTCCAGCCTGGACAACAGAGTGAGACTTCCAACTCCAAAAAAAAAAAGATGAAGAAGAGGAAATACTTAGGTATAAATCTAACAAAATACATTCAAGATCTATATAAGGAAAACTACAAAACTCAGATGAAAAAATCAAAGATAACAAAATCATGTTTATGGATAGGAAGACTTAATATTGTCAAGATGTTAATTCTTCCCAACTTGATCTACAGATAGAATGTAATCCCAATCAGAATCCAAGCAATTATTTTGTAGATATTGACACATTGTTCCTAATATTTAAATGGAAGGGTATAAACCTCAGAACGGCCAACCCAATATAGAAAGACAAGCATAAAGTCAGAGGACTGACACAACCCAACTTCAAGACATACCAAAAAACTATGGCAATCAAGTCAGTGCGGTGTTGGTAAAAGAACAGGCAAGTGGTATTCAATCAACAGAATAGAAAGCCCAGAAATAGGTCCACTAAATATAGGTAACTGCTCTTTGACAAAGGAGCAAAAGCAATGTAAAACTAGGATGAGTAAGTGAGGACAGGTAAGCTAATAGAAGGGAACTTTGTTTTCATTATGGAAATTTCAAAACCATAAAAAATGGAATGAAATAGAATAGTATTGAATGAAGATGAATAAAATGAGAAATAGAATCGTATAATGAAACTCCATGTACCTATCACTCAGATTTAACAATGGTCAGTGTATAGCTAATTTTGTCCCATCCATAATCCCACCTCCGATTATTTATCCCCATCTATTGAATTTTTTTTTTTTTTGAGTTGGAGTCGCACTCCTTTGCCCAGGCTGAAGTACAGTGGCACGCATGCTCACGGCCACCCCAGCATCGTGGATTGCTGGGCTCCGGCAATCCTTCCGCCTCAGCATTCCAAGTAGCCAGAACTACAGACATGCACTACCACGCCCAGCTATTTTTTATTTTATTGTAGAGACGAGGTCTCGCCAAGTTGCCCGGGCTGGTCTTGAACCCACAGGCTCAGGCAATCCACTTGGCTTGGCCTCCCAAAGTGCTGGGATTACAGACTGAGCCACTGAGCTCGGTCATCTGTTGGATTTTAAAGCAAAATCCCAGATACTATATCATTTGATGTATAATTTTTGAGTATGCATCTCTAAAAATACTCTATTTTTATAAAATATACTACCATACTGATTCTGTAATATCATAAGCTGTATTTTTTTAATGGTTGGGTGGTTAAACCATGAGCCAAACAAAGCCTACACATGCCTTTGGTTAATATGACTTTTAAGTCTTTTTTAATCTAACTTTATTCTTTATTTTTCCTTTACAGTTTATTTGTTGAAGAAATTGGGTTGTTTGTCCTATAAAGTTTTCCTCATTCTGCTGATTATATCCCATGCTATAATTGAACACTTCCCTGTCACTTGAATTCCCTGTAAAAAGGAATATATGATTTTTTGGGGGGGGGCAAGAATACTTCAGCTATCTTTATCCAGAAACACATTGTGTCTCTTTTCACAGTTTTATTTTATTTTATTTTATTTTTGAGTTGGAGTCTCACTCTGTCGCCCAGACTGGAGTGCAGTGGCCGCTCCCGGCCACCGCAGCCTCGACCTGCTGGGCTCCAGCGATCCTTCCACCTCAACCTTCCAAGAAGCTGGAACTATAGGCACGCGCTACCATGCCCGGCTGATTTTTTTGATTTATTGTAGAAATGAGGTCTCGCCAAGTTGCCCAGGCGGGTCTCAAACCCGCAGGCTCAGGCAATCCACTCACCTCGGCCTCCCAAAGCGCTGGGATTACAGGCTGAGCCACCGAGCCTGGCCTCTTTTCACAGTTTTAATACTGATTAGTGGATTCAACTTGATCCATTCATTATGAAGTTTCCCCATCAACTTTTCACCTGATGTTGCTTAGATTCCTTGTTTCACTAGAGGTTGAAAAATGATGATACTCTATTGCTCCTTCTTCATATAAGAAGGAAATTTAATTCGAGACCCACCTGGGCAACTTGGCAAGACCTCATCTCTACAATAAATCAAAAATTAGCCGGGCGTGGTAGTGCGTGCCTGTAGTTCCAGCTACTCAGAAGGCTGAGGCGGAAGGATTGCCGGAGCCCAGCAGGTCGGGGCTGTGGTGGCCGGGAGCGGCCACTGCACTCCAGTCTGGGCGACTGAGTGAGACTCCAACTCAAAAAAAAAAAAAAAAAGAAGAAGGAAATTTAAAAACTGGAAACAGTATCAGAAACCAAGGGCAAATGTCCTACTTAATGACTTAACATTAAGAACACAGTCTATCCATTTTCAAGTACATTTGTCACAGTAAATATTAATAACAGCTTTGGAAAATGGGCTTTGAGGTGGCTGACAATTTTACTTTTTAGTAGTGCACTTCAGTTGATATGCTTTTTACTGCAAACACATATTGTTATTTTTTTACAGTTCACATGAAAGAATATATGTGTGAGAAAGGTTAAGATTATTTTAGAAAATAATAATGAAGGGAACTTACCCTACCAGATAAATAACAAAACATATCTACAGAGTACACACTACAGTGATTAATTATGACATGGGAATAGAAAAACAGGCCTGCCATTCAGAATAGAGTACACAAGTATCCCATGAATATATCATAGATTAACAAATAAAAGTGATTTTTCAAATTTGTAGGAAAAGGATTAGCTACTCTGTAAATAGTAATAGGACTATTGGCTTTCCAAAATAATAAAAGATATTAAAAACCTCAAATTGATTGAAGATTTAAGTATTAAAAAATAAAATGCTAGACGAAAATATAGACTATCTTGGGATAAGGAGGATCTTTATAAGTGTGACTTGAAATCCTGAAGCTATAAAATGGTTTGACAAGCTTTACTACATAAATTAGAATCTTCTGAACAACAGAAGATACCACTGAGAAATAAATAATAAACAGGAATAATATTCCCAATACACATATCAAGGGGTTACTACTATTCCTGCTAAAATCTCCCACAAAGCAGTAAATAAAGTAAAATAATCCAAAAGAAAGTCAGGCAAAAGCTATGAAGTGAGAATGCAAGAGAACACAAGAGCAGCAAGTTTGGAAGCTGGAAATAATGTGGACAAGTCATAGTTCTGAGCCTGTCTGGAAAGCTGAACCCTAAGCCAGCAGTGGGGAGAACATGACAGTCCATTGACATAAGAAGACGCCCAATCAACTCAAGAGATAGGAGGACCACATGCATCTGGAGTAGGGTAAAACGGGGCTGAAACAGGATGCCTGACTGAAAATCTTAAAAAGATTGCCTACCCAGTGCTGCAGAACCAGGAGACTGATGTCTCCTCCCCAACAGAAAGTCCATTCTCTGGAGAGGATTAAACCAAGGGTCTCTAGATACAGGGACAACAGGCACTGGAGGGGGCAGGGACATCATGCTGAAAAGAGGGAAAATAAAGTGAAAAAAAACATGTACTGAATGCTAAGATGCTCCTCAACCCACTTCCACAACTTTTTCCCCCCAACTTGGGTCCCACAAAGCTGATAGCCAGGTGCATCTCTTCTAGGCAGGAGCCAGGGAAGAAGTCGGACCCACTTGGAGAAGAGACTGCCAGATACTAACATCCAAGCTCCCTAGGAAACAGCTGGCCAAGTCACTATGCGCTAAAGGTCACCATAGCAAACACAGTTTCCAGGCAACTTTTTAGTAACTAGGATCTTAAATATGAGCAAACAATCAAGGTTCACCACATATTGATGAAAGCCTCTAAAATGAATGATAGAGGCTGGGCATGGTAGCCCATGCCAGTAATCTTAGCACTTTGGGGGGCTGAGATGGGAGAATTGTTTGAGTCCAGAAGTTCAAGACCAGCCTGGGCAGCATAGTGAGACCTCATCTCTACAAAAAATAAAAAATTAGCCAAGCATAGTGGCACAAGCCTGGAGTTCCAGCTACTCGGGAGACTGAGGCAGAAGGATCGCCTAAGTCCGGGAGGTTGAGGCTGCAGTAAGCCATGAATGTGCCACTGCACTCCAGCCCGAGTGAGACCTTGGCATTTTAAAAAAATGATAGAGACTAAAATAAATGATCAGAAAACTTGGAGGAAACAGACTACTCAGAAAAGAAAAAAACTCAATAATTTATATTCTGAAAGGGATAAGAGATGATCTTATATAATTAAATGACAGCAGAATGCTACATTAAAAAGGAATATCCAGAGACTAAAAAATGCTTTGAAATTCAAAACATGGTAGCAAAAGTGAAAATGTTATACTACTAAAATATGATAGTAAAAATAATACAGTTAAGAAAATTGAATAAAAACTCCAACACTGGTGACAAGATGCCGATGGGCACCATCTTCTCAGTTCCAGGACCAGGCAGAGACTTGTAGTGCCCCGTCCAGCTCCACACAGCCTCCATCTTGGGACCCAGAGGCTATCCTCACATCACACTCAGAGAGATAGACGCCCCTTCCCCCATGCTGGAACAGGCACAGACGCCTCAGATCTGAGTGGGAGACTTGACAGCAGCAATAGTAGGCTGAGTCTGAATCTGATCCATCCTCCTTCCACAGTAGTCTGTGGGACATCTGACCCACGTTGACAGCAACCCTATCAGCCTGCACTGAGAGTGAAGGGGAGGGGCTGGAGACAAGAACCACTTCCTAAGGCAGAGGCACAGCAGGAACCTGGAGTCACAGAAATGGCCACAGAGTGAGTCTTTTTGTTTGTTTGTTTGTCTTTTGTTTTAGTTTTTTATTCTCTCTTTTTTTGTTTACATTTTTGTACTTGCTTTGTTTCTGCTATTTTAATTTTAAGATTTTCTGTTTGTGCATGGGTATCTTTGGTTTGTATGATTGTCTGTATGTTTTTGTCTTTTTTGTTTTTTCTGTCTTTGTCTGTTTCTCTGTTTATTCATTAGTTGGTATACCTGTCTGTTTTCCTTCTTCTTCTCTCTCTCCACCTTCCTTTCATCTTCCTCCTTCCATTATTTTCCCTTTTCTTATCTCATTTTGCTTTCAGGGAACAAATAGACACCCCCACTGCATGGACAGCTTGTAAGGCAGTGGGAAGAGGGTTCCAGGGATACTATCAGGGGATACTGGGATCTGCAGATAGCTTCTGAATCACAGCTTCTTAACTAAATCTCAAAACTGCAAAAAGCACAGGCCCCCACCCCCAGTCCAGCTTCATATTGAACAAAACCAGAGAATCTACATAAGAAAGAATAGGAGATTGAGCAAACAAAAATAAAAGCTATCCACCCTATCACTGAACAACAGAATTAAAGAAGAGGTAAAAAGGGGGGAGAAAAACCTACACAAATGAAGAAAAACCAAAGGAAGAATATGAGTCTCACACAGACCTCTGAGAGGTCAGTCACTGAGAATACAGACTTTGGAACTCAAACAATGAAGAGTCCCCAGAATGACTGGTCTCAAACCACAAACCCAGACATCAAGATATTAATAGAGAGGATAAATATAAATGAGGAAAGACAAGAGGAAAGAATGAAGGAGTTATAGCAATAAAGAATATAGTGAATGAAATAAACTGATAAGCATGGAAAGCAGAAATAACCAAGCAGAAGAAAGAATCTCAGAGCTTGAGGACCAAAATATGGAACCTAACCCAAACTGTTAGAAACACAGAAAAGAAGCTTTAAAAGATGAAACAAAACCTCCAAGGGATGAGCAGTTATTTGAAGAGGCCAAACCTAAGATTAATTGGAATCTCTGAGGCAGATAAAGAGACAGAGACCACCCTGGAACAAACATTCCATGAAATTATCCAAGAAATCTTCCCTCATCTCATCAGTGACATAACCATTCAAACACAAGGGATTCAGAGAACCCATGCAAGACAACAAATGAGGAGACAAACTCCTAGACACATAGTAATTTGCCTACACAAAGTAGGTATAAAAGAAAAAATCCTAATGGCAGCAAGAGAAAAAGATCAGACCACCTTCCAGGGAACACCAATTAGAATAGCAGCAGACTTATCTACAAAAATACTTCAGGCTAGGAGAGCTTGAAGCCCAATCTTCAAAGTTCTCAAAGATGAACAATTTTAATCAAGAATTACTTATCCAGCTAAGCTTCATCAGTTACAGAGAATTAAAATTCTTCCCAGATATTCAATCCCTAAGATTTTATGCTGTCTCCAGACCAGCTGTATAGGAAACACTTAAGAAAGTATTAAACACAGAAGAAAGGAAAAAAAGAACAACAATGTCATTCCTAAGAATGCAGGAAAAAGATTGAAAACACACACGAATCAACCCAAAAATCAAAAGAAACACAACAAACAAATAACAAACAGCAGCAGCAACAACAAACTCTATAAGAACCTCATGACAGAGATAAACTCTCACTTCTCAATAATTAGCCTGAATGTGAATGGACTAAATGCACTACTGAAAAGACACAGAATGACAAATTGGATAAAATATCATGAGGCAACAATATATTGTCTCCAAGAGACTCATCTTACCAGAAAGGACACTCAAAGACTCAAAATAAGAGGATGGGAAACAAAATTTCAGGCAAACAGAACACAAAAGAAAGCATGAGTCATGATCTTAATATCAGACAAAATACCATTTAAGATTTCAAAAATTTAAAAAGATACAGAAGGTCACTACATAATGATAAACAGTTCAATGTATTAACAAGAAATATTCATCCTAAACATATATGCACCCAACATAGGACCACCAACTTTCATAAAGCAGTTTCTAGGTAAACTAAAAAAAGATATTGACTCTAATGCTATCATAGCTGGGGACTTAAACAATCCTAGACAGATCATCAAGACAAAAAGTCAACAAGGAGATTTAGAACCTCAACACGATGCTTGACCAAATGGACTTAATTGATACCTACAGAACACTCTACCCAACAACCACGGAATATACATTCTACTCATCACTACATGGAACGTACTCTAAGATCGACCACATCCTCAGCCATAAATCAAGCATAGGCAAATTCCATAAGATTGAAATTCTGCCATGCACCTTCTCAGACCACAGTGGAATAAAAAGAAATATCAACACCAACAAATTTTCCCCAAAACCCTCAAAGACATGAACACTAAACAGCATCATGCTAAACAACTCCTGGGTCAACATGGAAATAAAACAAAGATTCAAAGATACCTGGAAACAAATGAAAATGAAGAAACATCTTACCAAAATCTCTGGATGCCATGAAAGTAGTACTATGAGGGGAATTCATATCTCTATGAACACATATGAAGAAAATGGAAAGATCATAAGATAACAGCCTAACAAATACCTAAGAAAGCTAGAAAAGCAAGACCACCATAATCCTAACTTCAGCAGGAGAATCCAGAGCACCAAAATAAAAACCCAAATTCGGGACACAGAAGACAAAAACATAATACAAAAAATCAATGAAACCAAAAGCTGGTTTTTTGAAAGAATAAACAAGATAGATGGATCCCTAGCTAGACTGACAAAAAAAAAGAAAGAAAGAAAAATCCCAAATAAACACAATCATAAATGCAATAGATGAAGTCACAACTGACCCCAAAGAAATACAAAAGATTATCAGAGATTACTATGTACACCTGTATGGAAACAAACTCAAAAACCTAAATGAAATGGAAGAATTTCTTATATCACACAACCTCCCCAGGTTGAAACAAGACGAAATCAAGACCCTAAATAGACCAGTAACAACCCAGGAAATCGACTATGTCATAATACAACTACCTACAAAAAAAAAGTCCTTGACTAGATGGCTTTCCAGCAGAATTCTACCAAATATACAAGAAGGAGCTGATACTAATCCTATTGAAGTATTCCAGGTAATTGAGAAAGATGAAACTCTCCCCAAGTCATTTTATGAAGCTAACATCACATTGATATCCAAACCAGGTAAAGATCCAACAAAGAAAGAGAACTACAGGCCAATATTCTTGATGAACACAGATGCTAAAATTCAACAAGATTCTAGCAAAAGAGGATCCAATAAATCATCCACCATGACCAAGTAGGCTTCATCCCCAGGGTGCAGGACTGGTTCAACATCTGTAAGACTATAAATGTAATTAAATACATCAACAGCTGTAAAGACAAAAACCACATGATTATATTATTAGACATGGAAAAAGGTTTTGATAAAATTCAGCATGCCTTCTTGATAAAAACCCTCGAACATCTAGGCATAGATGGAACGTACCTCAAAACAGTAAGAGCCATCTACGAGAAACCCACATCCAACATACTGCTAAACAGACAAATTGGAACCATTTCCCCTGAAAACTAGAACAAGGCAAAGATGTCCACTCTCACCTCTCCTCTTCAGCATAGTATTGGAAGTCCTAGCTAGAGCACTCAGACAAGAGAAGGAAATCAGGGGTATCCAAATAGGAAAATAGGAAGTTACGTTATCTCTCTTTGTAAATGACATGATTCTATATCTCGAAAACCCAAAAGAATCTGGCAAAAACCTCCTTGCACTGTTAAAGGACTTTGGCAAAGTCTTAGGGTATAAAATCAATGTGCAAAAATCAGTCGCATTCCCATACACCAACAATAAACAAACAGAAACCCAAATAAAAGCCACAAGCGCATTCACAATGCCACACAAAAAATGAAATACCTTGGCATCTTCCTAACCAGAGAAGTCAAAGACCTTTACAACAAAAATTACAAAACACTGCTCAAAGAAATCAAAGATGACACAAACAAATGGAAAAATATTCCATGTTCATGGATTAGAAGAATCAACATTGTTAAGATGGCCATCCTACCTAAGGCAATCTATAGATTTAATGCAATATCCATTAAATTACCAGCAGCATTCTTCTCAGACCTGGAAATGACAATACAGGAATTCATATGGAAACATAAATGACCACAAATAGCCAAAACAATCCTCAGCAAAAAAAAAAAAAAGTGGGAGGCATCACGCACCCAGACTTTAAGCTTTATTATAAAGCTACAATAATCAAAACAGCCTGGTATTTATAAGAACAGGTATATAGACCAATGGAACAGGATAGAGATTCCAGAAGCAAAACCTCAGTTTCTCTACCAACTCATCTCTGACAAAGCCTCCATCATCAACCGCTGGGGAGAGGAGAACCTATTCAGTAAATGGTGCTGGGAAAACTAGCTGACCACATGCAGAAGATTAAAACAAGACCCCCTACCTATTGCCATACACAAAAATCAACTCTAAATGGATCAAAAACCTAAACGTAAAACCTTAAACTATAAGAACCTTAGAAAATGCAGGAGCTACCCTAGGGAAATTGGAACTGGCAATCAATTCCTGGTCAAAACCTCAAGTGCCCATGCCATAAGAGATAAGATAGACAAGTGGGACCTAATCAAACTGTCAAGCTTCTTCAAAGCCAAAGAAACCATTGAGAGAGCAGGGAGACAGCCCACAGACTGGGAAAAATATTTGCCAACTGTATATCTGATAAAGGTCTACATCTACGGTCTACAAGGAACTCAAATGTGCCAAAAAGAAAAAACAAACAGCCCCATTACAAAGTGGGCAAAAGATAGGAAAAAACACTTCTCAAAAGAAAACATATGAGCAGTCAACAGATAAATGAAAAAATGCTCGGCCTCACTAGTCATCAAATAAATGCAAATTAATACCACCTAACTCCAGTCAGGATGGCCATCATCAATAACTCAAAAAACAACAGATGCTGGAGAGGATCCGACAAAAAGGGAACACTTCTACACTGTTGGTGGGAATGTAAACTAGTACAGCCTCTGTGGAAAGCAGTGTGGTGATTCCTAAAGGATTTAAAAATTAGGCTTCCATTCAATCCAGCATTCCCCGTTCTGGGAATATACCCAGAGGAACTCAAATCACTCTATGAAAAAGATACTGGCACATGCATGTTTATTGCAGCATTATTCAAATAGCAAAAACATGGAACCAACCGTGCTGCCCATTGAAAGAGGACTGGATTTCAAAAATGTGGTACATATACATGATGGAATATTATGCAGCCATAAAGAAGGACAAAATTATGAACTTTGCAGCAGCTTGGATGGATTTAGAGTCTATAATACTGAGTGATCTATCACAGAAACAAAGAACCAAGTATCACATGTTGTCACTCATAAGTGGACCTTGAACAATTATCGTAATACTACAAGACAGCGATTGGCAGTAGTGGGAAACTGCCAGGGGAGAGGGGGAACACACCTCATCAACAAGGGTACCTGCATAATGAACATTTGTATATATAACCCTGAATGGTACCCCACATATTTAAAATTACAAATTAAAAAAAAAATCTCTCCAAAAGCAGAGCAAAAAGACAAAAATACAAAAAATAAGAAAGAAAGAAAATCAGAGGATTGGTCCAGGAGGTCCAATGTTTGACTAATAAAAATACCGGAAGGAGAAAGTAGAGAAAGCAGGGCAGTGGAAATTATTAAAGATGTAAGTAGGGAAAACTGGAGAACTTGGATTGCAGAGGCCCTTGAATGTGCTGGTGGTTTTATAGCTGGCAGTTGCATGCATATTTCCTTTACAATAAATCATTAAACTCTATAGTTATGAATGAACAGAGTATGCACTTTTTCTGTGTATGTGTTATATTTCACAGTTTTTTAAGTTAAGGGAAAAAGATCCACCAAGTGCTCCACAGTGAATTAAAATAGACTCACATCATAAAATTTCAGGACTCTGAGGTTAAAAGAGCCTATAAGCTTCCAGAGAGGAAGGAAACAGATTTCAGACAAAGGATCCAGAATTAGCATGGGGCCAGACTCAGTGGTTCATGCCTGTAATCCCAGCACTTTGGGAGGCAGGGGTAGGAGGATTGCTTGAGCCCAGGAGTTTGAAACTAGCCAGGGCAACATAGCAAGACCCCCAACTCTATTATAAAAAATAATAATAACAAAAATATTTTTTAAATAATTAGGTAAGAGGATTGCCTGAGCCCAAGAGTTCAAGACCAGACTGAGCAACTTGGCGAGACCTCCTCTCTACAATAAATAAATAAATAAATTAGCTGGGCATGGTAGTATGCCTGTAGTTACAACTACTTGGGAGATTGAGGCAGATGGATAGCTAATAAAGAAGAGGCCAGAGAATCAGGAAGAAAATGAGAATATGAAGGATCACGAAAACCGAGAGAATAGCTTGCTTCAAGAAGGAGGGTATGTTTAATAAGAAAGAAAAGGAGTTTAAAGTGTCCAGTGAATCTAGTGACATGAAAGTCACTGGTAACAAGAGTGACAATCTTTGTGTATTAGATTATCAAAAATTTAAAGGGTTTATTTAGTTATCAGACTATAGAGAAATGGCACCATCATGTTGTCAGTATAAATATAAACAAGCACTATGTTTTTGTTTTTGTTTTGAGTCAGGGTCTCATTCTGCTGCCCAGGTTGAAATGCAGTGGCATGATCACAACAATCGCAGTTCACAAAGCCTCGACCTCCTGGGCTCAGACTATTCTTCCGCCTCAGCATCCCAAGTAGCTAGGACTACAGGTGCTTACCACCACACCCAGTTAATTTTTTAAAAAAATCTTTGTACGGATGAGGTTTCACTAAGTTGCCCAGGCTGGTCTCGAACTCCTGGTCTCAAGCAATCCACTGGCCTCAGCCTCCCAAAGAGTTGGGATTACAGGCATGAGCCACTGCGCCCAGCTGTAAACTAGCACTACACTTTTGATAAGCAGTTTGGGAACACCTATCAAACATAAAATACACATAACCTTTGATCTAGAGATTCCTTCACATATTTATCCACAGAAAAACTTATACGTGTGTCAAGCGAGTGCAAGAATGTTGACAGCAGCTCTTCATGCGAAATTTGGTGCATGGGGAAGGAACTACATCTCTAGTAAGTGGGGACAGGATAAATAATTTTTTTTTTTTTTTTTTTTGAGTTGGAGTCTCACTCTGTTGCCCAGAGCAGCAGTGGCTGCTCCCGGCCACCGCAGCCTCGACCTGCTGGGCTCCGGCGATCCTTCTGCCTCAGCCTTCCGAGTAGCCGGAATTACAGGCGTGCGCTACCACGCCCGGCTGATTTTTTGACTTAGTGTAGAGATGAGGTCTCGCCAAGTTGCCCAGGTGGGTCTCGAACCCACAGGCTCAGGCAATCCACTCACCTCAGCCTCCCAAGGTGCAGGATTACAGGCTGAGCCACCGAGCCCGGCTAATAAATTTAATTAAATAAACGTGTCCAATGGATGCCTATGCAGTTGCTCATAAATGAAGTAGCTATGACTGAACTACCAAAGAGTGGTATCTCTGTCATAATACGTG